>JAEANM010013739.1:0-14278 GCA_017656035.1 Myanophis thanlyinensis | reverse complement strand
TAAAACAAATTAAATTTAAGTTAAAACCCCAGGGTATCAGGCCAGGCTGGCTTGTTGAAATAAATGGGTCTTCAGGGTACATCGGAAACACCGGAGATCTGTGATAATAAATAAATAAATCTGTGATATCGCTAATGAAATTTTTTTTTTTTCCTTTTCCACTTTGTCTCTTGCCTTCTACCCCTTGTGTTTTTAGGATGGTACTTTGTTTGATGGCCGGCCGATAGAGTCTCTCTCGCTGATAGACGCCGTGATGCCCGATGTGGTACAAACAAGGCAGCAGGCGTACAGAGACAAGCTTGCTCAGCAGCAGGCAGCCGCGGCCGCAGCAGCGGCGGCTTCAACAAATCAGCAAGGATCTACGAAAAATGGTGAAAATACTGCAAACGGAGAGGAGAATGGAGCCCACACTATAGCAAGTGAGTAGAGATGCAATTAATAGATTGTAAAACGGCTTGGTAGACAGCCTGGGTATGTGTTTGTGTATTTAAAAACTCAGTTATACTATCTTCTGCATACAAAAACCTCTCAAAACTTTTAAACATTTTTCACTATATTTTTTTTGTTTTTTTGAAATGCAGTCTGTGTGACTATTTTAAGCATTTTATCCTAAATAAACTGGGGGGGGGGGGACCCCACCTTATTATTTGGGATTTGTTTTACAACATACAGATTTATTTTACGCCACCATTGTATTCCTTTCTTTCAACACCCCCCCCCACCCCCTCCCCGACCTGTTTTTGCTGGAAATCCAAATTGTTGATCTAAGGCAGTAATTTATCAACTTTTAAGCAGCAGCTGGCTGGGGAATTCTGGGAGATGAAGTCCACATCTCTTAAAGTGGCCAAACCTTAAGAAACATTGATCTAAGGAGATTGTGGTGAGCGAGCCCCCCCTGCTGGCAAAACAGGCAAATGCTAGAGGCCCTGTGTCTTCCTAGAAGTGAATACATCCAGCTGCTCCATTCAATGCCAGTTGTGCTGGAATAGCTAATTCAGTCTCTTTCACACACCCAAGCAAAATGTATTAAATGTACGTGAGCACACAAAGTTCTCTTGTCTCCTAGGACTACTGTTCTACCCAGGAGTAGAAGGATCTTCTTAAATTAGTTTGCCAGAGATCAAAGACTACCCTTAACGTGGCTCTCATTTCATGGAAAATGAACTACGTGATCGTTTTCAACTTCTGCTCTTGTAATCCAAACATAACCTTTTAGCATTTTAATTTAATTTAATCTTTAAAAAAAAAGATTTTGATGCTAGCTCACAATAAAGCTTTTTTTTGGTAAATCATCTGGTCTTGTTTACTGAGAAATATGTGCTTAATAAGTCTTTCTTGCCAAACAAATATATTACTGAATCATAGCCACTGATTGGTTATGTAGTCACAGTATTCAAGTCAAGTTAGATGAATGTGATAAAACTACCAACGAGCAGTTTTTGAGAGCCAAGAAACGTTATATAAAACAGATTTGTTTTTTTAAACCTTACTTTAAACCTTATATCTATCTAATATTCTCCAATTGGAGCATACATTGTTATCATGGAGGAAGGGTGAAAAAAAACACACACATGTACAAAGAAACATACCCTGTAGAGATTTCAAAATTGTGTTGGCTTTATTTTAAGTCAGATTTGTTATTCCCTTTATTACTGAATTATATCCTCATGTACGATTTATCCATTTTCAAAGATAAGGCAGTGATAGAAGACTTTTGTGTATTTTTTTAAATCCATCTGTCATTTTTGCTCCCCACTTCCCCCCCCTCCAAAATTAGAATATTCTATAGAACAATTATTAAAACAAAATAATTCTAATCTGGTCAAGTGGGGAATTGAAAGTCACCACTTCCCTTCTTAAAGACCAACATACAGATCTACTACAACTTCTCCAAATTGGAACCTCTTGAATATTAAGGCTAATTATGTGTCCTATTATTCCTGACTCAAGCTCCATGGATTTGAGTTGATGGGAACTGTAGTACAAAATTATCAAAGGATAACTTTATCTTAACTTTAGGACTAAAATGTACATGCAATCAATGATAAGGATATGGAGTCTCATTTCCTTTTCAATATTAGGTTAATTTAAAAAAAAAGGGTATGTAACCTTACTAAGAAGAATTCTAGTAGAGGTGTGAGATAGCACATTAACAACATATCTATGAGGGTAAAAAGAGTGAACCAAAATACAGGTAGTCCTCAGCTTATGACCACAGTTGAGCCCAAATTTCTGCTACTAAATGAGACATATGTTAAATGAGATTTGCCACATTTTACAACTTTCCTTGCCACAGTTGTTGAATGAATTACCGCAGCTGTTAAATTGGTCACACAGTAGTTAAGTGAATCTGGTTTCCCCCCCCCCCCCCATTGATTTTGTTCGTCTGAAGGTCACAAAAGGGGATCATCACATGCCCCTGGGACACTGCAACCGTCATAAATATGAATCCTTTGCCAAGCGTCTGAATTTTGATCACAAAAGCCACAGAGATCATTAAGTGTGAAAAACTGTCCTAAGTCACTTTTTACAGTGCCGCTGTAACAATCACTAAATGAGCTGTTGTAAGTTGAGGACTACCTGTAATAAAAACCATGTGTCCCCTAGGTATCCTATAAGCTGGACGTAGGGCATGAATGAATAATAATAATAATAATAACAACAAAATCAACAATAATTTAATGGCAACGTACCTCCCTTTCCTTATGGTTTCTTTTGGATAGATAATCATACAGATATGATGGAAGTGGATGGTGATGTTGAAATCCCTCCTAACAAAGCAGTGGTGCTGCGGGGTCACGAATCTGAAGTTTTCATCTGCGCCTGGAACCCTGTCAGTGATCTTTTGGCCTCAGGGTATGCTTTCCTAAAGAAGTTGAAAATGTAACCTCTCTTTTCCAGCTTTAATCCTAAGGAAAACTTCTTCATTTCCCCATCTTCCTGACTTGTTGAATTGGAAATGTAGGAAACAAGAGACTTTTGATTCTGATTCACATAGTATGAAAAGGGACAGTGTAAGACAAAAATGCTCTTCTGGTTTAGTTGGTTGAACAGGAACAATCCGGTTTTCTGTCTAAAGTCCAAGGAGTTTGAATCTTGTCACGAAATCATCTCAATGTAGCGGATGATTGTACAGGCAGGCCTCGAGTTAACGACCATAACGGAGCTTTCAATTATAATTGAAAGTTGTGATGGTCGAAAGCTCGCTGGTCACATAACTGACCATAATTTTATGACTGTATTGCTTTGGTTGTTAGGTGAACCCAAAGCTTGCTATGGACCAATTTTGGTGAAAACCATAATTAATTGCCAATTTTCATTATAAAACACAGTCAGGTGACTGGGATGCTATCCATAAACGCAGTCCAATTGCCTAGCATTTGGAGTGTGGTCATGT
Source organism: Myanophis thanlyinensis (assembly GCA_017656035.1). Lineage (NCBI taxonomy): Eukaryota > Metazoa > Chordata > Lepidosauria > Squamata > Homalopsidae > Myanophis > Myanophis thanlyinensis. The sequence continues at coordinate 10,881 of JAEANM010013739.1, read as the reverse complement.
GACCAAAGGGACTCCCCAATCATCAGAACTTCAGATCTGGGTCATAAGTAACCCCCAGGGAGATCCACTGACACTTCAAACGATGACTAAGCAACTAGTTGTAAGTCCAGGTCTACTTATAACTGAATAGGTATTCAATTGTATGGTAGTACATCTTTTCTTGATGCTTTTCAAGAACGCTCCATATTCTTCTCTTTTAAGTCTTTGGTGAGCTTGACTGAAAAGAATTGTATGTTGTTTTAAAGAAACTCTTTATTTTGCAGATCTGGAGATTCAACGGCAAGAATATGGAATCTTAGTGAAAACAGCACCAGCGGATCCACGCAGCTGGTGCTTCGGCACTGTATACGAGAAGGAGGGCAAGACGTACCAAGTAACAAAGATGTAACATCTCTAGATTGGAATGTGAGCGAAAATTCCCATGTTCAAATAAATAATATTTTGAGCTTGCAAACACATGCATTCTTGGAGGTGACCACTTCCAGATTTCCATGAGTGCTATAAATATATGTTTTATTCCTCCCGTGGTAGAACCAAGCTGCAGAGGTCTTCTGCTGAAGTTTCAGTGTAGGGTGTACCAGGGAGAAGTATGTACGCTCATTAATTTAGTCATTTTCTTTTTGTGCCATGATCTTGGTGATCATATTGGCGATCCTGTTTTTATCAACAGCCACACAAAAAAGTGCTGTTGAGTTTTGTCCAAATCAGTCCCTTAGATTTTGAAGCCATGATGTTCTTCTTCTGTTTGGATCTTGTTTGCCTTCAGTGTTTCCTTGGAGGATTAAGTGAAGTATGCCGTATTTTTCCAGGTGTCGCATCACATGTACAAAATATTCTAACTTTATGGTTTTGATGATTTCCCTTGGCTTTCCAATCTGGTCATATATCCCTAGTTTTTCAAAAACCTTTCAAAATTCAGAAATCTTTGCAGATTGGTTTTTACCAATTGTCTATGGCAGTGGTGGTGAATCTTTTACTTACCGAGTGCCAAAAAGTACATGCCATCTGTGCTTCCATGTGGCTCATACACATGTGTGCGGCTTTCACGTGTGCAATGCACATGTGCTGAATGCAGGTATTCACGCACGCATGAAAAATCACATGTGCATGCCCAGGAGAGCTCCGAAGACCAGCTGGGTCTCTGGAATTGCTCATGTGCACATGCGCAATTGTGCACATACACAGCGGAGGCCCAAAGACCAGTTGGGTTTCCTCAATCATGCATGCACGCATGTGCAATCGCACGTGCATGCTCAGCTGGAGGTAAATTGGCTGGCTGCTTGCGTGCCCAGCAAGATGGCTCAGCGTGCCACCTGTGACCATCACAGGTCTATGGAGATTCTCAGTCATTAAGTTATGGTTGTCCCAAAAGTGCTTTTTCAAGAAGCAACTGGACTTTTAAACAAGTTGCCTCTTGAAAAAGCACCTTTGGGACTATAGTGTATTGGAGTTATGAAACAGCAATTGTGCCTGAAAATGTGGTTCCAAAGAATGTGAAGCAAATTTTGTGAACAAAAATAATCTTCAAACTTTCCGGATAATCTTGGTAGAAACAAGGAATATGTTTTCCCGCAATTCAATCTTTGTGCAGCAAAAACCTCACCTCAGAGTCAAATCAAATTGAATTAACTCAACCATCAAAAAGTCTTTCACAAAGAAGTTTAGAGAACAACTCTCAAAAATTCACTAAAGGAAGAATACGAAGACATGATAGATTTGCAAGAAGATCAGTGTGAAATGAGATATTCTTTAAAAGTTTCTATGTTAAAATGTCTAGCCACTGATTCCAGAGAGAGGCTGTGGAACATTTATTTTTCTCCAAAGGTATTTGTAATAAGACTCATTAAATACACCTTTGAGGTTTAGAAATGCCCAAAATGATTCAGAGTTGAGCTGGTTTGCTCCTCACATACTCTGTTGTGATCTTATGAGAAGTCAAAATGGTCATAAGGAGATAGGGGAACTTTAAGAAAGAAAATCATGGGATATTTCAGGTTGAAACATTTTTCACACCTCTCCTTATGTCTAGCAGTTCTTCAAATAAATGACTTTTCTTGCTTGGGAAGATATAATCACATACTACCAAGTAAAAAGAAAATTTCATGAAACACGAAAGCTTTGAGAGGGGATAATTCATACTTTGCACATCTCTAAATCAGAGAAGCATGCTCTGTTTGAAGATTACAGGCTTTTAAAACATGTAGTAATAGAATAATGTTTATACTTTGTATTCCAGAGTGAAGGTACACTCCTAGCAACGGGGTCGTATGATGGTTTTGCAAGGATATGGACTAAAGATGGTGAGAGCAACACTATTAGTTCTTTTTCTTTTTTAAAGATAAAAGATGAACAAGAGGAATTATTTCAAATACTTTTTGGTAAATGTGGCAAAATATAACTTGAGGTCCTTTCATTTTTAGGTAATCTCGCCAGCACATTAGGACAGCATAAAGGTCCCATATTTGCATTAAAATGGAATAAGAAAGGAAATTTCATTTTAAGTGCAGGTGTGGACAAGGTAAGTTTGCATTGGTTTATTTGAAATACATTGCTGCAAATAAAATTATGACAATCGTTTAGAGTGCGGAACACACAAAATGTTTTTAGACAGAATACAGGTGATTTAGCTATTCTACTTTACTATTAGTAGCTAGAAAGCATAAGAGATGCCATCGTTCTTTCTAAATAAATTGTAGGCAAGTGTTAGGAATATGGGTAGTCCTTGACTTAAAAACCAAAATTCTTGTTGCTATGCAAGATGTTTGTTCTGTGAGTTTTGCCCCATTTTACGACCTTTTTTGCATTATTGTTAAGTGTCAGAGTTTGCAGCAGCAGTAGTGACATCCCAAAAACACACACAAGTAACCGATTCAGCAGGATTGATTAACTTATATTACAGATAAAGAGAACACCTGAAATAGCTATACAATACCAAAGCAGGTCTTTACAATGTAGTAATGAGTACAAACAAATACAGGCAGAGGAGAGCAGTTAAGAGTTTCAGTTTCAGTTCAGAGCTCAGCTCAGACTTGCTATTTTAATATAAAGAGGACCTCCTATACACCAGGCAGTTAAGCTAAGCCACACCCAGGTTCCTTGCTGTCCTCCTTGTTGCTCACACAGCAAATACTGTTTCAGTTTCCAAACAGCTCCCATTGGCTGATCTGTTGTTATGTCTCTTCATTGGCTGACCTTGTTGTCATGTCTCTTCCAGTCTATGAAGTCTCTCATAGACTGACATTAAGTGAATCATTGTAGTTGTTAAGCAGATCAAGTTTCTCCCATTGACTTCGCTTGTTGGAAGACAACTAGGAAGTTTGCAAGTGGTGATCACATGATCCTAGAACAGTGCAACTATTATGAATGCATGCCAGTTGCTAAGCCCCCAAATTTTGATCACATGACCATGGGGATGCTCCAATAGTCATAATTGTGAAAATTGGTCATAGTTACTTTTTTCAGTGGTGTCGCAACTTTGGTCACTAAACAAATGGTTGTAAGTCAAAAACTATCTTTATAGTCCTCATAGATTTTAAACTATGGAGTCCTTATTCTCTGAGGTTGGTTGTTTTCTTACAGATGGTTTCATTAGCCAACTAGGTAATATCTTAAGTGCTACAAGACTGTAGCTTAGCACTGAATATTTAAGAACTTGGATGATTAAATATCTGCAAGAAAATTTATTTATTGTTTATTTTATTTATTTTATTAATTACACTTGTATACCGCCTCCCTCTCTAGGGACTCGAGGCGGTGCACAGCCCGATAAAAAAGAAATATACAAATAAAAACCAAATTAAAATACAATATAGAAGTGGCTAATTCATTAAAAACCCAATTATAAAAGTTAAAATTAAATTAATTAAAATATTAAAACTAAAATTAAAATTTAAAAATTTAAAATTTAAAACCCCGTTAAGTACTAGGCCAGACCGGCTTGCTGAAATAGGTGGGTTTTTAGTGCGCGTCGGAAGGTCCGTAATGGTCCGAATCTCCGGGGGCAATTCGTTCCAGAGGGAGGGTGCACCCACAGAGAAGGCTCGCACCCTCGGGGCTGTCAGACGACACCGTCCTGACAGTGGAACCCCAAGGAGGCCCGCCCTGTGGGAACGTATCGGTTGGCTGGAGCCTGATGGTGGCAACAGGCAGTCCCGTAAATAACTTGGAGAGCACCAAGGGCTCCACAGTTCAACCCTGAGTTACAATTTTTTTTTCCTAATGAAACCCAATTTACTTTTTCTTTTTGATAAAAAAGGTGTGTTTGCAATAGTTATAAACGTAGAACATACAGGTAACATAAGGCAATGAAAAGAAACTTCACAATAAAGAATGTCTACAATTTATATCCTTCTACTCATTAGCCTTTAAAAGGGCATCTGGTTCTTTAGAAAATATACTTAAATATCATTGTTCCAGTTGATTTGGTAAATCTAAACATACTCCAATTTGTAAAGCCATTTTATGCTATTTTTTTTCTCCATTTTTTTAAAATTCAGACCACAATTATTTGGGATGCACATACTGGAGAAGCCAAACAGCAGTTTCCTTTCCATTCTGGTATGTATTTTCTCTCTTCAGATTAAAGAAGGAACAGCTCATAAACCAATGCTTTGTGATTTAATTAATAATAGTTTTTTGACTCTTTTTTGGTGTGTGTGTATGTATGTATGTGCATGTGCGTGTTTACAGTTAGCACATATTTCCAACAACACTACTAATTGATGTTCCAGCTAGTTCAGCTGGAACGGGAAATTATAGGATCTTTTAAAAATAAAATTTCTATCTTGTTCCAGATTTCCTCCTATTGGCAGAAAAAAAGAAACTGGTTTAATTTATTTTCTCTTGATTCAGTTCAACTTCTAGCTTGCATTGCTACCAGCAACAGACTATGGTAGACTGCTTTCTCGATTCTTGATTGGATTTTACTTAAAATAATGATTTATAGTCTTCATATTTCATTATACAAGTAGTCCTCGTTTAATATCCATTTGTCCAGCAACCACTTAAAGTTACAGTGGTGCTGAACAAAGACTCCTACAACCAGTCCTTGGCCTTTGCACTGACCACACCCTAGTCAAATGAATAAAATTTGGCTTCCTGGCAACCAGATCACACTTTGCTATCGAGCAGCGTTCCTGCAGCATGCAATACCCACTCCTTCCGTGTTCTCTCACATTCATCACGTCCCACTTCTCTTCGTTTACAGGCACTGTACCTTTCTCTCCCGAATCTTGTGATTCTGCCATTCTTTAACACCCATAGCCTTCAATTCATGCGTGGCCTGCACTGGGTTTCCCCCTTTGTGACAATTTCACACTCCTTATTGGGACTCCCACTGTTTCCCACCTAACAGCCTGCACAACTTGGGGTTGCGACTGCGACTGCCTGGATTGCTGTCGCTAAACAATGCAGTAGCATTGTGCTTAAGAACCACATCACTTAGCGACGGAAATCCCAGTCCCAGTCTCTGATATAATTTGAGGACTACCTATATTCTTTCAACGTTAAGTAGTGCACATCAATTTTCATATAATGTATACTCTTATATTCTAGTTCATTCATATGATGAATCTTCAGTGATGGAATGAGAAGCTTTCCATGTTAGAGCTGATCCTTCCATGATGCAAATATGTTACTAAGTCAGTCCCAAAATGTTTGAAGACCTTCAGAAATAAATGTTGTTGCTGATACTTTTCTTGTACATGCAGAGATGGGAACAGCGTGGTATTGGTATATCCTGTGATTACACTACAGTCCAACTTCCCTTGTTCTTAAGTTATATTTTTGTAAGAAGATCGTATAGTCAGAATTTCCCATGTACCCTTGAGTTGGAAGAAAAGTAGGATATGAATCTGACAAAAGCAGGATATAAATCTGACAAATAGATAATGCAAATTCTGATTAGTTGTCATATTCACAGCTCCTCTTGGAGTATAAAACCATCTCTCCTTGAATCTTCCCAAAATGAACTTTGCATTATACTTTGCCTTCCAAATTCTCTTCACCCTAAACTGGCCAGTCATCTCATCATTTTCGTTTGTTAATGATTGCAAAGAAGATTTTTTTTTCTGACTTTTTCCTTTTTTTTTTTTTTTTTGCCAATAGCACCAGCGTTAGATGTTGACTGGCAGAGCAACAACACATTTGCCTCCTGTAGTACAGATATGTGTATTCATGTCTGTAAATTAGGTCAAGATAAACCCATCAAAACTTTCCAGGGCCACACAGTAAGTAATTTTTTCTTCAGCTGTTATCCACCTAGTCAGTATATATGTGAAGTAAAGTTAAGCCAGTCTATCTCAACTCACCATACATCCTCTAGATGTGTTGGGTTACAATTCCCATAATTTCACAATCTTCACACTCTCAAAAATTCAACTTCAACTTATATTTGGAGGACACCAATAATAACAAAGGTTGAAGCACAGGATTTTTCCTTCCCTGAATGTAATTTGTCAAAAATCACAGTTCCCAATTTAAAAAAAAGTAGCATCGAACATGTTTTGAGAATGAATTCAGCTAGTCTTCAGGGAAAGCAAAAGTTACAGTATACACCATTCAATTTCTGCAATTTGTACACCCTTTTATGAACTCTCTCTGCTGTTGCTGTGGAAATTGTAGAGCTGTGGTGATACTATTTAGAGGATGTTCTTCGTTAGGAGCAGAAATTAAAATAGGATAAAGAGAAAGTCCCAAGTACTAAGCACCCTTCTGTCGAGGCCCAGGGAAATCAGGAGATTCAGGCAGTTCAAATGAGTATAAATTAGTATATTTTTTTGAAAACCTAAGCTCTCCACAAGAATCAGACCAAATGATGTCCAAGGGGAATGAATGGGAGTTAAGAGAGGCATTCAAGATGGGCTGGACCTTAGATCACGTCCAGGCCCACAGGGACTTGTGACTTATGATGTGTTTGATTCCCTTTCTTGGGCTCAGCTTGGTCATCTACACCTTCCTACTAATTTTTTTTTATTTTTTATCTACTTATTTATTACGAAATGTATTTGCTGCCCATCTCGTATCAAACAACTCTGGGCAGCTTGCAGCACAAAAACATTCAAACCATCAGATAACAAAGCAGATAAAATAAAGTCATTGACACAAAATGGCAAAAGAGGAAACGGAATTCTGGGGAGGGGGGAGCTGGGGGGGGTAGGTGGGATTAGCATTTAATTAACCAACCATTTCCGGTGTGAAGGTCCTCCATTGGGTCTCAAATCATCTGGCAGAACCAGATCTTAAGTTTCTTTTGAAAAGTCAGAAGGCTGGGAGGTCACCTCAGGTAAGATATTCCAAAAGCAGGACCCACAGCAGAGAAGGCCCTTCTTCTGGACTCTATAAATTTACTTTTTAATAAGCATGTTTTGTGATGCTGGCCCCTTAAAGATTTAATCTGCTGTAAAGCTCCAACGTATAAACTCCGTCAATTCTCCTATGTATGTCCTCTACCCCTGGATTATTTCTAGCCAGACATTTTCACTAAATTTTCTACACTGTCCCCTTCCTGTTTTTTCTTGAGCTGGGAAACCATTCTCCTCCCTTTAATCTGATGTTTCTCTTATAAAGAAAACCTAGACGCCAATATCTCTCTTGCTGCTTACTTTCAGAATGAAGTAAATGCAATCAAATGGGATCCCACTGGTAATCTTCTGGCTTCTTGTTCCGATGACATGACTCTAAAGGTAAAAGTGCATTGCTGCCTTGGGTGGTTTTGGACTCCTGTTGCAAAATCATTGGAAAAACAACTTTTTCTCCCATCTATGCTTGTCCTTTCAATCTTTATTTTTGCATCTACTGGATTGCACTGTGGAAGTCCTAAGCTGTCTGTATCTGGCTGAGCCCTACAGCTGCTATGTGACTCCTGTTCCTAAACTTGCAAGAGTTGATAACGTGCAAAAGGATTTCATTGCTTTCTTGACCATAAGAGAGTACATGCTTCTGAGTAAAAACTAGGAGGAAGAGGATGAAGAAGGAGGAGAAGTAGTAGTGGTGGTATTCGTGTAACACTATGAAAGAAGAGGAACACTCAGCTTCTACTCTAGACCTCAGAAAGTAGAGCAGTGATGGACTTTTTCAGCTCAGTATGTCAAAAATTCAGAAAATGTCCTCTGTTTCCACCCCACCTCTAATTTAGGTCAGTCTAATAAGTGGCAATACAGGTTTGGACATCGATTTCAGCCCTTAATGCCACCACTGCCACTCAGATGGCCATTCTCCAAGGCATGTGAGGCCACCTCAGTCAACTTCCATGACTTCCTAAGATTGCACATTCCCATTCTCAAGTTTTGGGAATTTCTCTATCCCGCGATTTCCAAGAGCCATAGCCCATTCTCACATGGCCTCTGCAGCTTTTGGAAATGGCATGAGAAGGATGGGTGTGCTTTCAAGAATAGATGTTGGGTGTTGGTGACAGCTGATGCGTCACCCAAAACATTGAGGCATGTCAGCTGTGACATATGTGTCATAGGTTTTCCATCACTGACCTAGAAGATTGAAGTCAGATCAGCTTGCTTGGACTGGGGGCTGAAATCTGACATATTTCATCAAGTTGCATCCTTTCCTATATACGATAGAAATTTATGTGCTCTTATCAATACCATATTTTTCGGTATATAAGATGCACTCCCCCCCAAAAAAAGTGGGTGAAAATGTCTGTGCGTCTTATACAGCGAATGTTGCCAAAGCCCCTCCCACCCGCTAGCCATTTCGTGGCCTCCGCATGCCCCATTTTCTGGTCTATTTTGGGCCCATTTTTTAGGTTTTTTTGACTTGTTTTCGGGACTTTTTTTTGGGGGGGGGGCGTTTTCAGTGACTTTTTCGGCTCCTTTTTGGGGATTTTTTTTTTAGAAAAAAACAGGCCAAAACCCTCTGAAAATGGTCCCAAACCCCCTGAAAATGGGCTTTAAAAAGTCTCAAAACGGTATGAAAAAAGCCTCAAAAGCTGGCCAAAAAAGCCTCAAAAAACGGGCCATTTAAAAAAAAGTATCGAAAAGGGGTTAAAAAGCCTCAAAAATGAACTGAAAAAGGTGTAAGAAAGGAGCCAAAATATCCCCCAAAGAAGCCCCTAAAGTGGGCTGAAGAAGTTTCCAAAAGGGGCTGAAAAAAGCCCAAAAAAAAAAAGCCCCAAAGCTTCAAAAATGGCCCAAAAATGCCTCAAAAATAGGCTGAAAAAAGGCCTGAAAATGGGACGCCTGGATGCCAAAAACTTTTTTGTTGTTATTTTCCTCTTCTAAATCTAGGGGCGTCTTATATGTCGAAAAATATGGTAGTCACAAAAAAAGGCCTTCGTTCTATTTTTCGATAAAATGAATCCAAATAAAAGCCCGTGTTTTAAAAATACGACTTCGTTCTTGAGTATTGTTATCTCATACCTGAGGTATAAAATGAATTTCTGTCTTTAAAAAAAACAACAAATTAAAATACTCCTCCTTTTCTTTTTCTTTTATTGTGCTTTGCTTTAAAACCCTGCAAGATTTATGAGGACCTCTTTGCTTAAAATTAAATAAAGCTTGATTGTTGCTTTCTTTATTCACTTTTCTATTAGATCTGGAGTATGAAGCAAGATAGCTGCGTTCATGATCTGCAGGCCCACAACAAAGAAATTTATACTATCAAATGGAGCCCTACAGGGCCAGGAACAAACAATCCAAATGCCAATCTAATGTTAGCAAGGTAAGGTTTCCCTGTGTAAGGGGGGAGGAGGGGGGGATGAAGCCAATCATTTTGCTTAGTGACTTTTCTGAGCTAGTCTAGAAACTGAGATTAAATATGGAGACCACGCACTATTCTACCTCTTGAATATAGAAATGGTTCAACAACTGAGCTTCAGGATTTTTCTATGAAAATTTGGAAAATACTCAGAAATAATCGGCTTCTTGTTGTGGGGTTCCTTTTCTCCTTTTTCTCTTTAAGAATTTTAATGTGTAATCCCATTAACTCACATTACCCCTAAAGAACGTAGTGGTTTTGCTACTATCATCAACCCCTTTCCTGATTCAGAAATTATTTTACATTTCCCTCCCATATTTTAATTGCTTTTTAACATACAAGGTAGAATGAATATATGGGATATTGGGGAAGATAATTGTTCCTTTTTAAACCTAAACAGGGAATCAAATTCGCCTTTATTAAATACATTGAAATCAACTGTAATTGGGTTCTCCTAATTTTATGGACCAGATTACAGGTAGCCCCCAATTTATGAATTGTAAAGTGATTTCAGTCATAAGCATCATGTGACTGGACCAATTTTTTTTATATATTGTTTGCGGCAGTCGTTAAGTAAAAGTATGGACATTAAGCAAATAAATTCTCCCCAATGAGTGTCTTTTTGCTGCAATCTTGTAGATTGTGACTACAGGATAACTGTAAACATGAGTTGGTTGCTAAGTGCCCAAAATGTGATCACAGGGTAGTGGTTACAGCTGTAATTCAAAAACAGGTAGTTTTGGGACATCCATTGTAACTCTGAATTGTCGTTAAATGATGAGTCGTAAACTGAGGTCTACTTGTACATTGGTTAAAATATACTTTTAAGTTACACCTGAAAAGGAATCATAGTAAGTTACATTTTAAATGGACTGCCAGCCCCTACTTATCCTGCTTGTTAGCATATGGGATGTAAACCTGCTACACTGACAGATGTTGGTTTTCCTAAGCATCCATTAATATCTCCTAAATTCCCATCTTTCTCCACAATATAAACTAGGCAAGGAGGAGGTGCCTTGCAATAACATGCTTTGAATGATGGTTCTAATATCCAATCATCATGCAGCTAACCATAGCAAGCTTACATATTACATATTTTATTTTATTTATTTATATATTAAATTTATATACCTCCCCCTCTCCCTAGGGACACGGGGCGGTTCACAGCAGATA
>JAEANM010013738.1:0-14278 GCA_017656035.1 Myanophis thanlyinensis | reverse complement strand
TCAAATTAAACGATGGCCGAACTTGGAAAAGGCACATCGACCAGTTACGGGGCAGGGCGAATGGGAGAAATGAACCCTGAGGGGAGGGGGAGACTACCGACCGAAGGACAAGCACCCAAAAGGGAGTCGCGCACTACGTTCCTGGGGCCAGATTCGCACCACCACCAACCGCCAAGGCCCAACAGCCGCAGCTCCTGCAAACGACGCCACTGCCGCCGCCGCCACCAGAACCACCGGGAACGGAAGAGGTCCCCGACACATCCTTCCAGGCCAGCAGCGGCAGCTCAAATGAATAGAGCCTGCGCCGTTCAACGCGCACTCGGCACCGCCCAGCTTACCTCAAGGACTACGCCTGCGCAGTATGGGAATCTCGAACACTCCATCCAAGAGGGGAGGGGTGTAATGTACCGCACAGGTGCGACCGGAGCTTCCACTCCAGTCCGCCAGCAAGAACTTTGGACCCGACAGCTGATTGGCTGTCGGAGGGACGTTTCCCATTGGCTGAGCCGCCCAGCCAATGGGGAGCGCGGAAAGTGACACCGCGGCAAATTATAAAAAGCCGTGGCTCGCTTTTCTCCTCCACTTACGACTGGTGCTGAAAGCTCATCGTGAGCTTTACTCGCGGCTTGGAAATAAAGGGACCCCTCACGGTCATTTAGACTGACCTCGCGTCTGAGTAATTCTTACCCGATTTTGACCGGTTTTTCGGCTAAAACACTATTCATCCCAGCACTAGATACATCCGGGGAAGAAATCAGGCCCCCAAATTTCTAATTGTCACAGTTATGGTACAATATTTGGCTACATTTCTAGGGATTCCCTGAACCTGGTCATTTATTGGTAGTAGATGATTCCCTATGAAAACTGTGCAATTTGATGGGACATTAACCCTGCCTACCAGAAGTGATAGATATTTCTAAAGCATATGTATTGTAGACTTAATTTCAAGATCCAAACAAATACACAAGTACTCTTCGTAAGGAATATCATTGTATTTACCCAATAGTACTATTGTCCCAGGGCAAAGCCGGGTGGTTCATTTCACCTAGTGCAAGACAAGTCAAGTCAAGTCAAATGAAATCAAATCAAATCAAGTCAAGTAGGTTTTATTGTCATTTCAACAATATACAGTATAGTACACAGTGAAACGGAACAATGTTTCCCCAGGACCAAGGTGCTACATCAGACAACATAGATTAAAAAAAAAAGAGCAGGACACAAAACTACACATAGCTCTAAATCTAAAACTTAGAGAAAGAAAAAAAAGCTAAATACACAAGTATTTATGGCTCCAGTTTCTTTGTGTTGAGGAATCTGATGGCTTGTGGAAAGAAACTGTTACACAGTCTGTTTGTGTGGGCCCGGATGCTTCTGTACCTCTTTCCAGATGGCAGGAGAGTAAAGAGCGTGTATGAGGGGTGTGTGTGGTCAGCCACAATATTCCTGGCTTTACGGATGCAGTGTGTGCTGTATATGTCCACGACAGAGGGAAGAACAACCCCAATGAGGAGTGTCAAACTCACAGCACGCGGGTCAGATGCATCACGCACTGGCCACGCCCACCCCCAGTTTAGCGAAAGGGAAAAAAGTTGTGATACATTTTCTGACAACAACATGTTGTTGCGAGTTTGACACCCCTGATCTAGTGCAAGTTAGCAAATAATCACAGAGGTGAGTGGGGATGTGTTTAGAAAGTCATTTCTGTATAGAAGCAAAGTCATGTTTGTTATTACAGTCATGTCTTCACAACAGATTTATATACCTTGCAGATATCACCAGTTTACATCAGCAGTTTCTATTGGTTTAAGTTAATTACCTCACCATACATCTTAACTTCTGGCAGGCTCTTCTCAATCTCTGGGCAGATTTCATAATATCCACATGGGGGCGCCTCTATGTTAACCTTTATCCCAAAGGTACTTTTTTTACCTCTCCAACAGGCAACTGGACTCTCTGGTTTTTCTTTGAAGACATTTTGCTTCTCCTCCAAGAAGTTTCTTCAGCTCTTCTTCAGAAATGAGCAACAAATTTAAGGAAATTTCCTATATTTAGGCCATGGTTATAATTTTTATATTTTTCTGTTAGGGCTGGAGTGGTGATACAATAATTTCAGTATCTGAAAATAGTCACACACAATGAAACTATATAAAATGGTGATTCAGTGCTGGGCAAAGATAAGAATTAAGGCATCCATGAACTGAATTTAATCCTCAGCCAATGCATTAACATTTCAGGGTTGTTTTGTTTAGCACTGCTAAATATCTTCTTTGCCATTGGCTTCTTTTGGATTTTTTTCAGTTTCCCAATCTAGTCTACAGGTATACAGGTGATCTCTAATCCAAGTACGGTACCAAATAGATTTGATTCTGTGTATCATTTTCAGATCAGCCCAGGATGGCAACTAAAGAGAGACACTCCTCCCCACTGTTCACTTCCTAAATTAAACACCATACGTTTCTAATTAGAGTTTGAAAACAGAAAGTACACTGTAGTTTCTCTCCAACTTTTAATATTAAATTTGATGTCAAGCATCTTGGAAATGTTTATGGGAAAGCAGAAGACAGCATCTCTTCAGTCACTCAAATAAGTTCTACAGCATCCTGGAATTCATACAAACTGAAGATAGTTTTATGAAGATAGTTTGACTAGTCTTTTATAGACCTTTTATTAATAGCTCCCATTTTTACCCACTAAAGTTGAGAAAATATATAGAATATTCCTTTGACTCTATAAGTAAATGAAATTAAATTGATAAAAACCAAGAGTTTTTGACAAAGGATTGTAGCTGGTTACGTTGGCTAGCTGTGCTGCTTTTCTTAGTGTGAGGATAAGAATTTAATATTGTCAGAATTGATTTATTTTTTCCATAATATACATTGCACATTATAATGTATGTCAATTCATGTTTCCTTTAAGCTGCCATGTCTCATCAGCTACTTGACTATTAACCTCATGAATGCAGAAATCATTCCCTCAGAATGCATTGTTCTTCACACCCCCAGCTTCCTTTCAGTGGACTGACTCAGAGAACAAACCTCCTGTTCCCTCGCCATAGTATTCCATCTTTGATATCTGTAGGCCTACAGAATGTGGGATCTTTATTCTTTGCTTTCTAGATCCCAATTCACATCTTTATGATTTGGAGCCATCCTTTTTGAGATTTGGACCATGCAAAGTACTTATATCTTCTCCATTATGGGCTATCTGGCACCAGACTCTTTGTTTTTCTATTAATCTATATGCTAATATCCAATTCTCCCTCATCATTAGCTATCAGTCCATGTAAGCCTTATTTCCATTGCCATGACAGTACTGTAAGATGTGTATATTACACACATCAATATTATATGACTTTTTGATCTTACATTACATTACTGAAAGTGATGTTGAAAAGTAAAATGTTGATTCCTGTAACCAAACTAGCAGAATTTTAATGGATTAGGGTTATTAAATTTGTTGTACAGATAAACCAGCTTTTCCTAAGCAGAATTGTTAGGCCTTTTCCCCATCTATCTAACCATTTCTGTGAGACACGGACAGTTAAGAAGTGTAGAAAATAAATAAAAACTATGACACCAAGAACATATTTTCAGTACCAAATCCCTATCACTGCCTTTGTCTCATCCCAGATCAGAGTAAGACAGGTTGTTCTAAAATGTGCCAGGGCTAAAATTAGCATTTCCGCCCTTATTCAAAAACCATCCAAGGGCAATCTAAAGGAATATAACATTTGTCGGGCTTCATCGCCTATAATCTTGCATAGCTGCAAGGACCTGAACCACAAGAAGTAGAGGTAAAACAGGGATAGGCTATGGGGGCAGCATATTGATCTAGATTTCTGTTCAGGTCAAGGTTGGGTGGAAAGTCTTTTAAGATAACAGTGGAAAAAGACCCTAAGAATTATAATCCTGGTATTCACTGAAGACATAAAGTTGGGCAAGGCTGGTCTGAATGATGACTTGTAATTTTGTAAAAAAAAACAAACCAAAAAACCCCCACCTTGATTCCTCTGAAGCTTAAATAGCCCCAACTCAGCAGACCCATCTCAACCATTCCTGAATCCTGGGAAGGATTTTTTTCTCTATGCACCTCTCCATTTCTTTCAAAGCATCTCCCCCTGAGACGTGCCCAGGATGATAACTGCTACATTAACAATTGCCTTTTCTAAAGTTGTGGATTGCTTGTTAAGACAGTTCTTCAATGCAAAGTGCTGACTTAACCATTTCCCTCTTTTTTTCTCCCCAAACTGGAAGTCTTTTAAGCTGTGCATATATTAATTTGCTTATGGCTCAATTAATTCATTAGATCTGCTCTCCACTTGCTCTTTCTTGTAGATTGTTCTCATTGTGCATATCAGTCATACATGCTACTAGTGAACTGAAGTTTCTGTCTATAAATTAGATTTATGTTTTTCCCAATTCATAAAAAGGAAACATCAAGAACAATCTTGAAATTTATAGAAGTACATTTAACTTAGCAATATATTTATGGATGGGGAAATCCCTGAAATAGCATTTCCTATAGGCAAAAGATGAGGTGTGTCTATTGGGAGACAACGTGGAAAACTACAGGAGGATTATAGAATGGCATAATCTGAAGAAGAGGACATCTCAATGGTTGGAGCAGAATTTCGTTTTGTTGTAAACCCCACTTGCTAATGTTGAATTGGAAATCATAATTGTATGCTGCACCATGTTTGTTTCTTTTTGGCAGAGAACATATAAGAGCACAAAAACTTTGTTGCCTATCTACATGCATAGTTACAAAGGTCATTTCTTCCAGGCCATTCCAGCTTAACACTTCCTTAGTAGTACATAAATTCCATCTGTATTGTGACTTCTTGAAATAATATCAGTGATATTAGAAAGAAGATCAAAAATATAAAAATAAGGGCTATACCCTATTTTGCAATCTCAATTATGAGCATGGATATCATTTTCTCAGCTTAATTTTCCATATCACTGCTGAAATGAAGTATGATTCACAAAAGTTTAACATCATAATAAATGTGTTCATCTTCCAGATGCCACAAGTCTTTTTGTTCTTTCATTGGTAATCAATTATTATAATTTACTGAAGCTAGGATGCTAATACTTTCAAAATAATAATAATAATAATAATAATAACAACAACAATAATAATAATAATAAGCACAAAGTGGA
Source organism: Myanophis thanlyinensis (assembly GCA_017656035.1). Lineage (NCBI taxonomy): Eukaryota > Metazoa > Chordata > Lepidosauria > Squamata > Homalopsidae > Myanophis > Myanophis thanlyinensis. The sequence continues at coordinate 9,116 of JAEANM010013738.1, read as the reverse complement.
AAAAGTTGTCAAAAATGAGAAGGTAAAGATCTTGTGGGACTTTCAAATACAGACAGATTGTCATTTAGAACACAACACGCCAGATATCACAGTCATCCATAACCGAAGTGTACAGTTTATTGATATTGCTGTACCAGGAGATGCCAGAGTCAAAGAAAAAGAACTAAAAAAAATCACAAAATATCGTGACCTGGCCATCGAAACCACCCGATTATGGATGAAACATGTGACAGTGATACCCATTGTCATCGGGGCACTTGGCACCATGTCCAAGAATTTTACAGAGTACGTCAAGAAATTGCAGCTTCCTGAAATAATACCAGCAGAACTGCAAAAAACTGCTCTACTTGGAACAACATATATTTTGAGAAGGGACTTGGTCGATACCTAGAATGCTGGCAGCAGCCTATCAACTATCATTGCCAGTCAATAATGTGATACATTTTTAAATGTTCAGTTGACTGAGTTTCATGTTTAATGAATAAAGTGTATAATCATCATCATCATCATCATCATCTAAACACCAGCTAAAGAACTAGCACCTGTGATCTCACAATTTTGTGTATGTAACAATAATAAACATTTATAGAAAATCTGCATTTTCCTTATCCTTTTCATACATGTAAGTTATAGGGACAGAAGATAATGCTGCTTAAAATGGAAATGTAATGAATAACTACAGAACTTATTTCAATTGCTATAATCTCTTGTAATGTTCAGCATCATGAATTTAATTCCCTGAACCGCATTCTATGGGTAATATTAAATGGTAGGACTGCTAGTTGAGCATTTATGTTGTAACTATAATAAGAAATATATGAATGGACACTGGTAATAAGGTACTGGGCGTGTATAATTTGTAAGTAATGGGGACATTACTGTCTCAAAGATTAATGTTCATTGTCTTGTATCTAACAGGTTATTGCTTGTGAACAACAATATGACTATTCTTACGATGCCCGTTGTGATGTGTGGTCTCTTGGGATCACAGCAATTGAACTTGGTGATGGGGATCCACCTTTGTTTGACATGCATCCTGTGAAGACCCTTTTCAAAATTCCAAGGTAGGGCACTAGGTGGCTCTCTTGGCTTACTGGATCTTGCTTGTGCTGACAATAGCAATTCAACAGTGAAAATACCTATTTGGTGCATCATTACATCTTGCATTACGTTAATTGGAAGATATGTAAAAATAAATGCTACTGTTGAGGAGGTCTGCATATAAGCAGCGAGATTTTTTTAGAAAAAGAATATTTGGATTTTTACTATTGAAGTTTTTTTTTTTTAAAAAATATGATTTGCTGCTTATTTAGCTTTTGCAAAACCACTTTCTGTTTCAAAAATAATTTGTTTCCCAACAAGGACAGACAATTCTCTAAATATACGATGTTTTAATGGGCTATTTCTGAAAGAAGAATGTTTGAATGGTTCAAATAGAAGCTTTTTAAGTATGCTGGATCAACAGCATCTATTGTTTCTATCTTTCTTTTATTTTCATACAGAAAATAAGATATTATATTATTAAGCATTCTTAGAAGGACTTACAAGGAACCTACACTTTCTTCCATAAGATTTGTTTAGTCTGTTTCTCCTGGCAGGAAGCAAAAGACAGGGCATCATTACAACTATGAAGTATGAATTAATTGCCGGACATTTATAACAAATAGCCTTTCTGAAGCATTTGTTTTAAACTGATTGTCAGTTTGGAATAGCCTGCCACTTCTGTGTTCCGCTTTCAGAAGAAAAGATACCCACCGGCAATTAGAAAATTAAAACCTTAGACAATGGGAATATTTGACCCTTTCTTATCTGTACAATCACACAATTATCATGGGGCTTTTTACCGGTTCTCCCAATTGCTATTTGCATTTCTGATTAAGTCTATTTATATGTAGATGAAGCTTTCCAACATTCTGCACAGTATTATCTCTTTCCCACAACTGGGTCGGAGAGCTGCTATCCTCTTTGAGAGATTATTGAGACTTAAACAGCAATTCATTTTTTTATTTTTGCCCTTTGTACACATGAAGAACGCACAGCTGCAATTAAACAGAGAGAGAGTTCAAATATGTAAGCTAATGCCCATACATTTTTATCAGATAGAAGCTGAAAACAGCTTGAAAGAACAACAGTCTTCATGGACTATGGCAAAATATCAGCAAGTCAAAGAAAGGTTATATGGAAAGGGCATGTGAATTTTTGCCTTCTAGGTCATGATGTATCTCTTTCTTTCCATGAGCAGTTTTAGTTAGCATGCCAAAATAATGCTTTCTACACTTTTTACATGAAACGAAACACTACACTTAGCAAGCAAGCTCCTTAAATGGCTGTCTTTAAAAAAAAATTAAAATCCAAATTCTTTTACATGAGAAAATGGATAGTTCAATCAGGACTATATCCCACAGAAGATACAAAAGAAACTGAAAAAGATCCTTGTATATGAGTACATCAAAGAAGGAAGATGCAAAATAATGTGCAAATTGCCAAAACATTGTGCTAATTTCTTACAAATGGTTTCTCTTGAGGCTTACAAAGAACTACAGAGCCATACATCGAGAGACAAATGTAAAATGAATGGAGAAGTTAGGGGAACATGAGATCGGGTAGCTAATATAAAATGGATTTGTTTATTTATCAGATTTCTAAGATTGTCCATAACAATTCTGGTGGATTTCAATATTAAAAACAGTTCAAAATAGTATAACATATAGAATAAAAACAAGTAAATGTCCAGGGAAAACTATAAAAACAGAACCTGAACAACAACAAAAAATCCCCACAAGTTCACAATAATCTGAGTCCAAGGCCCAGGAGAAGAGCCAGATTTCTGAAGCTCATTTCCATGAGATTAGGGAAAGACCCATGTAGATCTCTCCAGAGAACAGCCGTTATGGGGGAAAAAAAGAGAGATTTTTCCTGGCTCTTTTCAGATGGTATTGTTTAATCAGTGGGATTCAAAGAATGCCAAGTCTGTCAAACCTTACAGGACAAACAGAAACGATTCCTTGGATAGCTAAGCCCTGTTCCAAGAAAGGCTTTATAGGTGATTATTAGCACTTTGAACTGTACCCAAAAATTCTACTCAGGAGCTGCACTAGTTACTGCCCACGCTGCCACTTTTTGGTTAGCTGCACCTTCTAAATGATCTTCAAAGACAGCCCCATATAGAAGACAATGAGGTAACTAAGCTGTAAGTGGTTGCCCAAAGGTCTTCTCAGTCCAGGAATGGGTCAAGTAGCATATAATGAATGTGTGCAAAGGTTTTCCTGACTATAGAAGTACTGCAACCCCACTCAAAACTAAAGATAGAAAACTTCTTGGACTGAACAATCCAACTAGCCATAGCTACCTGGGTTTGCTAAAGCTGAACATGAGTCTTTTCTCTGCATCCAGACCCCTACAGCCTGCTGGCTCTGGGACAAGGCCTTGACTTGATTTGCTTGGTCAGACAAGGTTCTACAACTGGGTGTAATCATCATAGTAATAACACATGGCTACAAGCCAATTATGACCTTGCTCAGCATCATCAGCCTTGTGTAGATGTTAAACAGAAAAGGCAAAATTTCTGTGGTACGCCACAAACCAAAAGCGTTAGATTCATTCTTTCCCATTTATCAGACTCAAACAGGCATCAGAAAAAGGAGGAGAATAACGCCAGTGCCATGCCCCCTCACAGTGCCATGAAATCCAGAAAGATACCATGATTGTTGGTAATGAAAGCTGCTAATGGATCAAGAAGAGCCAAGATGGCTGCTGTCCTCCTATCTTGACTTTACAAGAGCTTTTCAACCAGCACAATCTATGCTATCTCAATACTCAACTCTGATCTGAAACCAGAGTGAACAGGGCCTATTACTATTATTTATTTAAATTTGTAGTAGCCACCCAAGTCCAAGAGACTCTGGGTGGCTTATAAAATGTTGGAAGAAATGTTTATCTGGGTTCAGCTCCAAATGGAGAGAATGACATTGGAAACATGGAGACTGCTTAGAAGGATGGTTTTATTGATGGAGCAGAAGCAGGACCACATGGCTTGAAGTCCTGGGTGAAAAAGGGAAGAAAGTGAGGGAGAGGGATAGATTTATACCCTCTTGGGCTATGACCTTGCTTCCTGTTTCTGTGGCAAGAGCAAGTATCCTGATTTGTTGTCAGACTCCCATGTAGTCATGGGTCATGATTTGAATTTGGTTGAAGCTTTTGTTTGTGCCATGTGGACAGTTGGGCCATCCCATAATGTTGCATCCCTTTTATGTTGCAAATAAAGCTAGGTCAGTCTTTTTGTCTTCCAAATAACCAAAGTATCTGCTAGGGGCAGGGGCTGAGTTTCTTTCTTAAGATTTCTATTTCTCTTTTAGGGGAAATATTCTGCCTTTTAATATTTTTCATTTTTCTAGGAGAGGGGTGGGTGTTAACTTCCAACAAAAACAAACAAGCAAACAAAAAACCTAGCAAAACCAATTGAAATTTAACACAGACAGACCAGACTAAATTAAACATAATACAACAAGAAACCACAGCGGCCTCAAAAATGCATTAATCTGAGTTTTAAGAGCTTTTTGGAACCCCAGGAGAAAGGTGCTGTGCCTATATATTGGGCAAGGATTCTGTTCTAGAGGTGGGGAATATGACAAAGAAGGCATGTTTTCTTGGTACCGTAAGAGGACATTATTTAAAACAGAGAACTTGGAGTGTACCCACTCTGATGGAATGTGCTAAGTGGCCACAGAGAGGCGGTTACTCAGAGATCCAGGTCCTTTGCCATGCCTAGATTAATAGTCTGTTAAAGTGTTTCCTCCAAGCCCACTGAAACCACCACAAGACTGTGTTCTCAATACCTTTTCCTAAAAAGTCCTTCCTAGAATGCCAGGATAGTAGGATTATGACATCTTAGTTATTTGGATTTTTAGGAAGTTAAAAAGTGCCTAGGAACAGCCTGACTTTTACTGCTGTAACAATCTGTATGTGTATTTGACTTCTAAATTAAGTTGAACATACATTCTACTTTAGCATTTGTTTGTTAGCCCAAATATCTGAGTAGATGGAAAAGGATCAAAAGAAGCATTTTGACTCTGGGCCAAACAGTAAATGACATTAATTCCATGGTTTGCCCTTGAACATGAATAGCCAGTGCTGCGATCCAATCTTAATTGGAACTCTTTTGCCGCCATGGAAAATCCATGAGAGGACATTTGTATATTGCTGTAATTATTATTACAGAGCGTAGAACCAAGCAGCATTTTATCTGGAAACAGATGAAGTCAGTTGAGTTCAGTAACAGGACAGTCAACATTATGAAGCATTGATTTGCTGTACTTGACTCATTTTTGCAGAGCATTCTTTTTCTTTTCATTTCTTTTCCTATTATTTTGACTTCAATCATTCTGCGTGGTTGTTTAAGCTGACAGAGCTGAACCGCCTCCTAATTGAGGGACTCTAAATGATGCTCCTAAGAGAAGGAGGTTAAGTCCTTGTTTTCAGGATCCTCTAGTCCAGGGGTGCCCACACTTTGGGCTTGTGAGCTACTTCTGCCATATGGTGATGGCGTTTGGCCCCACCCACCCCTTCCTGACCCAGGAAGGGATGTGTGATGGCTTCCTTTCTTCACGTGGCTCGTGTTCGTTTTAAAAACTTTTCCTGCCTTCTGCTGTGCTTTGGAAGCGGGATTGCTCCTGGGCAAGCAGTTGGAAGAAGAGAAGCCACTGCCACGGCTCGTGGAAAGGAAAACTTTTTAAAACGAACACGAGCTGCGGCGGTGCCTTCCTTTCTTCACGCAATCTACCCAAACGATCTTTCCGATTGACCTGTAGATCGCAATCGACTTATTGGGCACCCCCGCTCTAGTCTATACCATTTTCTGACAACTATAGTTGAAAGTGATGTTTACTTTGGTAACTCTTGCAGCTTGGAGAGGGGTTTGTATATGCTTTCCCAGATGAAACAAGGTTCAGTTCTTTATAAAGATCGTTTAATCAAGCCCCTTTAGAGGGAACTGTGTGAAGCTCAGGACATGGCCATAAGAGTGACGAGGAGATGCATCCCAAAGAGACTTTGGGGGCAGATTTAGGGGTGCGTGGGGAAAAAAAGCATCAGTTTTATTGACTGACACTATATGAAAATCCCTGTATCTGTAGAGGCATTCAGAAGTTAAGCTGACCATGTCAAAAACAAGCCTCAGGTTCTCATGGTGTTACCTCAAATCGGCAATTAGGATCATTCCGCAGTGGTGCAGTGGTTAGAATACAGTACTGTAGTACTTCTGCTGACTACCAGCTGCCTGCAATTTGGCAGATCGAATCTCACCAGGCTCTAGGTTGACTCAGCCTTCCATCCTTCCAAGGTGAGTAAAATGAGGACCCAGATTGTTGAGGGTAATATGCTGACTCTGTAAACTGTTTAGAGAGGGCTGTAAAAGCACTGTGAAGTAGTACATACATGTAAGTGCTATTGCTATTCCATTCTATATTCTACTAGAATGAGTTGATCAATGTACTATAAACTAGAATTTATTTTAACTGCTCTATTAAAGCAAGCAAGCACTTTAGTCCATGTTTAAAAATTGCTTAATTTAAGCCATGGATAAGATAATCCCCACTTGTCTTGTTTAGAGAAAGCAGCAAGCTGTTATTAATAATGTTTCTAAGCTTTTCCTTGTGGCTGCTTTGGAGAACAGAATGGGGAAGTGAGAGTGGAGCCACCTACAGACATGTTTTTGTTATGGTACAGTAAACAATTAATATGTAATCATCAAACCATGTCTGAATACAATTATTGGATCAGAGCTAATGAGCATAGTGCTTTGTATATTTTATTTATTTATTTCCTCAATAGAGAGTCTCATTAACTCTTCTGTGTAACTGAAGATTGGATCTACTGATGCATTTATAACACTGATTTCATGATTATTATGTTGAGATTGGTTATAATAAAATATGTTGCTATAAAAAGTATCACTGCATTGAGCTTTAAATCACCATTTTTTCAGATCATTCAGTTTGGAAAATTTTACATAATTTCACACAGATTTAAATTCTCTGTTACTGTATATTTTGGATGTGGAAGTAGAGGAAAGATGCATGTTCTTCTCCGGAACTAGTTAGATTAAATTCCAGATAATCATATGGAAATTCAATAACTCTCCAGCATCCTTTAATTATTATAATATTTATATTATGTATTATGTTATGTTATATTACATTATATTATAATATATTATAATATACTATATTAATTAATATGTCATTGTTTGTATAAAAAGACAAATGACACTATATTAAGGATAATATATACAACAATTGTTAAGCCTAGCAAAGCATGTTGCAATACATATAATGTATATAACTCAAATTGTGTTTGTTTAAGGGGAAGTCTATATTCTTTAGATGACTTGCAATTCCATGACAGAATGCCAGTTATCCCATGGGATATATATAGTTAAGAACAATTAATGCTATTTAATACCTTGAAGTCATCTTGCATTAGGCACAATAGGGATGGGAAAGAGTTTGCACTATAAATAAGTCCACACTGACAATTTTATTTATTACAGTGATTTATATACTTCCTTCTTGTCAGACTTTTAAGTAGCTTACAATATTAAAATAATAAAACTCTATACAACAAAATATAAAATTGTGGTTGTGCTTGCTGCTGTTGTTCCCCAGCCATCATTCTTTTTCAGTAATATAATTAAAAAGAATATTATTATGAAGTAATCTTTTGTACCAGATAAGCATAATTTGAACTATATGTAGACTTATTCCATTTTTTTAAAATGTTATGGTATCATAACTATTACTTCTTCAACATTAGGGAAGATTTGGCTTGATGATTATGATTCACAGTATTTTACAATTTATACACATACAGGTGAAAGAGATTGAAAAAGTCAGATCTCACACCATGAACATCATTAGGTGGACCATTTTCATTTTGTAATTTAGATCCTTCTATTGAAGATTTGAAAATATATTCTAGAGACAGATGACATGTTAACAAAATCATTTCATGGTTGAATGTTTTCTTGGTATGATTTATCTTTATTTGAAGGCACTGGAGGTCCTTATTTGGGAGATTTATGAGCTAGCCAAAAATCTATTTTGATGAAAGAGAATGTGAGTATTTATTGAAAATTCTTAGTCTTGGTCAGAAAAGAAGCCGCCTGATTAATAAAACTATGATTTTGGGGTGGGGGAGGAATATAATTAAGAGGAAAATAACCATAACTATAACTAACTGTAACAACTAAACTAATCATAAGCAATTGAATAAAGCTAGTGCATAAATGAATAATGCTGTTTTCCTTCTTAGTGCAACCTAAGAATATTGACTACTTTACATGTTTATTGTTGTATAAGCTATGGTACTATGGTTTCTCTCAAAGTAACTTCGCAGAACAATATGTCATCTAGAGTACAAGAATGCAAAGGATCAGAAATGATGAAATTTGTTCTACAGGATCACCTGAATTTCAGCAGGATATTAATTCAACTCCATTAGTAAGAATGATAGTGCTATAGTATAAATACATATTCCAAACTTGTTTGGATCTTAATGAGATAGTTTAAACCTTGATGATAATGTCATAGGGTGATAAATTATGAGAAAGATAGATACTAATACTAATACTTCTGTGTCAGAAGCAATGATATCTAGGCTAAAGTATTTGTCAGTGACATCACCATTGCTCAAGGGATGCCCAGTTGGGGGCTGCTTTCATATCCCAGTGAAGTTGCCCACCAAAGTGGTACTCATTTTTTATACTCGTGGTAGCCCACGTTTGAACATCTGTGTTGGCAGGAGCTGGAGCCTGTGATGGAAGTTCACCCCACCTTACAGCAGCAACAGCTCAGTGTTCTAACCTCATGGGCACTGAGAGAGGGGGAGAGGGAGGGGGGAGAGAGAGGGGGGAGAGGACTTCTAAGACCACCCCCACCAATACTGCAGGGCAAGCCACTAGAATATAAACTGACAGCAAACAACAGTCCTTATTAGCACTGAGGATGATACCTAGTTTGGGTAATGAAATGTCTGCAAGCAAACAAGCAAACTCATCTCAGAAAGTACCAAAGACCCTCTCGCTGAAAAACCGTACATAATTATGTTGTTGTTGTTGTTGT
>JAEANM010013737.1:0-14278 GCA_017656035.1 Myanophis thanlyinensis | reverse complement strand
CCAGGACAATGTCTTCAATAAAATCTTATTCTTTGGACTTTGTTTCTCTGGAATTCTGATTGCATTGGTGATGTTGTATGGAACCCTGACATTATCCCGAATCTCTCTAAGAAGAAAAATCTGCCGATCTCGGCAACCAGTGTCTTGAGCCCCGGCGCTCTCCTGTAGACTCGGGTTGCGAAAGAGCTCAAGGAAGATGGAAAAGAAAACCACTGCTGCCACAGGTTCACCTATAGGAGCAGTGGCGATGGCCTTTGACAAGTCTGCCAGCCTGATGGAGACAACGTTGACCGCCATCATGGAGGCTTCAGGCATGGAGCCTGAAATCCTACAAGGAACCCGACCAAAAAGGCAATTGGTTTGGTCAAGCACTTCGGGAAAAATACCTCGACCAGCCCCAGAGGCCGGAATTCACCCGTTGCCTCAACCAGCAGGTGCCTGGAGGGAGAGAACAAGCTTTGAGGCAGTGGAGACGAGGAGCTGATTCATCTCACCCTCCACTCGAGCTATCTCCATGGGGAGCCTGCAGGAGCAATTGGAGCACGTATATGTGGGGAGCGCATCCCATTACCAGACCATGCCATCCAGTGAGTGGATGCTTCAACCTCCAAAATTCTCCTTCGCCCCACAGGTCAGTGGAGAGGCAGCAATTGGAGCAGCGCAGCACTGGGCTGGCCCAGGCCAGGGCCAAAGGGGTTCCCTGCCTGGGTCGCCAGCCACAGCAGCCAGTGCAGGAAGTCCCCAATTGCAGGCGAAATCACCCACCCCAGCCCAGGGACCGGGACTTGTGGGACTTTGGCAGGGGCCTCAACTTCCACCCACAGCGCAGATCCTGCCAGGCTGGGCTTTCTACCTGGGGCAAGGATGGGTCCAATGTCAATGGATCCCAGCATAGCTGGCTTGGGAACCCCCAACCCAGGTGCAGTCACAAGCCCCATGGCCTGCACAAGCTCAGCCAGCACCCCAAATGCCACCGGTAGTGCTGAGGCTGCCCCCCTCGAAGCGACTTTTGACAGGATCCTGACAAAATTGGCCTATTTCCTGAACTGCATCTGCTTGCATTTAGATGAGTATGGCCATCGTTACGCCACTGAATGGGAGATGACGATTGCTATCACCCAGGCGATGAAGGAAGGGGAAGCCATGGAATGGGTGGCTGAGATGAACAAGCAACAAGCCCCCGAACTTGACAGCTTTGACGACTTCATGCAAGTGGTGAGTGAGCATTTTGAGGACACTGCACAACGGAAAGAGACCAAAGCTGAAATCAAGGAGATCAAACAGAGGGGCAGACACCCAAAGGACTTCATTTGGGAGTTCCGCAGGGTGGCTGGAAAACTCTGAGACTGGCCTGATCATCTACTGATTCATTATTACAATGAGGGTCTGGACCCAGAGCTCCGTCAGGCGTGCGGAATTCAAGGAGCTCCTGAGAGGATCCACGACTGGTATCACCTAACTTGGCGCTGCACATTGAGCTCTACCCTCACTGGAAGGCCCCAATGACAAAGCCGGCATGAAAAGCTCTGGCCCAGCAACCAGCAGCCACAACCCCCCGCCCAACTTCTGGAGCCAGTGCGCAACAGGTGATGTGCTTCAGATGCGGCCAGATGGGCCACCGGGCCTTCAAATGCCTCATGCCAGCGCCGTTCCCACTCACAAAGCAAGGGGCCACAACAAAGCTGAAAAAAGCTCCAGCGAGGAAACCCAAAGACAGGGGAAAGTTCATGAAACAAGCCTTGGAACCCTCCGGCCTAGGAAGCAGAGCCGCTGACCCCTCCAGACATCCCGGAGCCAAGTGATGACAACAGGAGCGATGACCCAATGGTGAGTGTGGATGTCCCTCCCTTCTTACTTGAGGCCAAGTTAGCCGTCCCCAGCTCAGGGAAGCATAAGAGCCTAGTTGCCCTGTTAGATATAGGTTGCACGAGATGTCTGGTGAGCCAAGCAATAGTGAAGGAACTAGGCATTTGCACCCAGCCCCTCCCTCGACCAATATGTTTCGAACAAGCCGATGGGAGTTTAATGGGGGGGTGCACCAGCCACCTTGATGACTGAACCCCTCTGTTTAGAGTTGAGTGACCGCTGGGAGATGATCCACTTAGTGGTCGCCCCCAAAATGACTGAATCCCTAATGTTCAGACTCTCCTGGCTGGACAAATGGGGCCCCACCATTTCATGGGAGAAAGGCCTCTGAAAATTGAAAATACCTCCAGGCCCCAATCCACAATTGGTGAATGGCCTCCCCAATCTTCAATATCCACCATGCCCGATGGAGAAGGGGGACAACGCAGTGACCACCCTTGAAGCCACCCCCGACTTAGCAGGGGTGCCACCGGAATATCATTTTTTTTAGCAGAAGTGTTTAGCAAACAGGAGTGCAATGTACTCCCTCCTCACCGGCCCACGGACTGTGCAATCAAGTTTGTGCCTGGAGCCACCCTGCCCAAACCCAAGATGTACTGCATGACACCTAGAGAGATGGCCGAGCTGAGGAAATACATCGATGAGAACTTGGCACGTGGGTTCATCCAACCGGCAAACTCCCAAGTAGCAGCTCCCATTGTCTTCCATGAAAAGAAAGATGGATCGTTGAGATTATGTGTGGATCTCCGCGGGATCAATGCTATGAGTGTGCAAAACACCTATCCCCTTCCCCTCATGAAAGACTTGCTAAACCATTTAACAAAAGGGAAGGTTTTCACAAAATTGGATTTGCGAGAAGCCTACTATCGCATGCGAATCCGGGAGGGGACGAGTGGAAAACAGTGTTTAACTGTCCGCTGGGAAGTTTCCAGTTCAAAGTGATGCCGTTTGGACTGCAAGGGGCACCTGCAGTTTTTATGCAGCTAATAAATGAAGTTTTGCATGAGCACCTATATCAGAGGGTTCTGGTCTACTTGGATGACATTCTTATCTTCAGTGAGACCCTTGAAGAACACATGAAGCTGGTGCGTCAGGTGCTTAAAAAATTACTTGCAGCCAAACTATACACAAAACTTTCAAAATGCAAATTTCACTGCAAGGCAATAGACTATCTGGGCTATAGAATCTCTAGTGGGGGCATTGAGATGGACCCAAAGAAAGTTGCTGCGGTTTTGGACTGGCAGCCACCCCGAATTCACAAACAGTTACAAAGTTTCCTGGGGTTCGCGAACTTCTACTGCCAATTTATCCCTACTTTTGCCCAAGTAGCCTTGCCACTAATCGAGATGTTGAAAATGGGGGAGGGAAACCCCAAACCGCAGCCCGGCCAGCCGCTTCAATGGACAATGATGTGTCAAAAAGCTTTTGAGACGCTCTTTGTGAAGGAACCCGTTCTGCAACACCTGGACCCGGAAAGACCTTTCGTCATTCAAACAGACGCCAGCAATGTCGTTGCAGTGGTCCTCCTCCAAGAAGACCCCAAAGGCCAGTTGCAGCCATGTGCGTATATAAGCAAGAAGCTGACTGACACCAAGCGGCGGTGGCTGGTCTGGAAAAAGGAAGCTTATGCCATTAGTTGGGCTTTACTATCTTGGATACACTTCCTTGATGGCAGTAAAATCCCCTTCCAGGTGTGGACTGATCACAAAAACGTGGAGGCACTAAGAAATCCGAGAAAATTGTCTCCTAAGCAAGTGCGGTAGGCCCAATACTTCAAATGCTTTGACTTCAAACTAAAATATATCCCCAGGGGGGAAACGTCTTAGTGGATGCGCTCTCCCACAAGCCACAGTTCGATAGCCAGATAGAGGAGGTGATTCAACCAAAGTTACCCCCCTCCCAGCCAGCCGCTCAAGTGACCACTTGGGCATGAGCACAACAATGCACTCCCAGCAACCATCACCCACTCACTGGAGACATCATCACTGCCTTAGCTACGGATCCTTGGTTTCTGGACAACAAGGACTCCCTCATGATCTGTGATGGACTAGCATGGAAAGGCACCAAGATCTATGTCCCAACGAGTCTACGCATTAAGGTCTTAGAACGCTGCCACAATGCAAAATCCTCAGGTCACTTTGGGTTCCTGAAAACTCTCCATTTGGTGCGCAAACACTTTTGGTGGCCATGCCTCAAACCACAGGTAGAGGACTATGTAAAAAGCTGTGTGATCTGTGCCACCAGGAAGGGAAGGCCAGGAAAAACCCCTGGCCTCCTGCAGACTGTTGCCGAACCTTCGCAGCCATGGGAGGAAATCAGCATGGATTTCATCGTGGATCTTCCCATGAGCAATGGCAAAACAGTCATTTGGACCGTCATTGACTTGTTTTCTAAACAAGTCCATTTCGTGGCTTGCTCCAGGCTCCCTACGGCAAAGAAATTAGCAAAATTATTTGTCCAACATGTTTATCACCTCCATGGAGCCCCAAAGTGAATAATCTCAGACCGAGGAGTTCAGTTTACAGCAAAGTTCTGGAGGCAATTCTTGAAGTCGATTGGAATGGCGTAAGGGCTTAGTTTCGGATTTCATCCTGCTACAAACGGCGCCGCAGAAAAAGCAAATGTCCTGGCGGAGCAATATTTACATTGCTATGTTGACTACCAGCAGAGCAACTGGTCAGAACTCTTACCATTTGCTGAAGTTGCTTGCAACAATGCTGTCCATAGTAGCACCGGTCTCACGCCATTCCAAATAACCAATGGGATAGATTTCGTTCCCATACCAGAATTGCCACAGACACCCCCTTCCTCTATGTCCTTCCAAGAATGGATGGACTTTGTGAAAGGGGTGGTAGAAAACAAAAGCAGCTTTGAAAAAATCTGCGAAAGCATATAAAAAGCAAGCTGATAAACACCGCTCAGATACCGTTCCTTTCAGAGTTGGGGAGAAAGTGTATTTGTCAACAAAGTATCTGAAGTTGAAGATACCTAGCAAGAAATTGGGTCCGAAATTTCTGGGCCCTTTTGCAATCAGGAAGATAATAAACCCAGTGATTGTGCAACTTAGCCTCCCCAGACTGTTGGGTAAAATGCACCCAGTGTTCCACAGCAGCTTGTTAAAAAGACAAGTGGAGTCACAGACCAGACCTCCCGCTACAGCACCCCCTAGCCCTGTGATCATACATTAGATCACAGACATTATGAAGTGATGAAGATTTTGGACTCAAAGATTTTACAGGGAGTTTTGATGTATCTTGTGCAATGGAAGGGATACCCTTTGTCCAAAGCTTCCTGGGTGAAAAGTCACAATATTAGCACAGATAGGCTAGTCAAGAAGTTTCATGAGGAGTTCCCTAATAAGCCCAAGGGCCCTCCTGGAGGGGGGAAGGGTGGTTGAGTTCAATGGGAGGAAATGTTTATTGGTTTCTCTCTTTTACAGGAGAACATCTTTTGAAGAAGAGGGAGGCAGTTTGTCAAGATCCAAAAGGACATTTATGTATAGGGGGGTGTTCCATTTTATATTATGCAGGCCATTTTATACAGTAAAATTCAGGCCATGTAGATCTTGACACATTTACACGTTTTCTGTTGCAAGGTCGCTGAGAGGGCGAAGTGGGGAGGTAGAAATGGCAACTTCTTATCTTGTTTTCATTCTTTAACTTTAGTTCTCATGAGAATTTCTTTTTGGCGCTTTGGACCTGGGATGGGAAGTGTCTTCGGAAGTCATTGGACTCCTTTTTGAAATGGTTTGACAGTAATTAACGTGATAATTAATGGGGTGGAACTTTAAGTTTGACTTGGGAGAAGAAATCCCAGAAGCTTAGATTCGGGGTTTCAACAGACCGTACCAGGACAATGTCTTCAATAAAATCTTATTCTTTGGACTTTGCTTCTCTGGAATTCTGATTGCATTGGTGATGTTGTGTGGAACTCTGACAATAAGTATATAATCTCTCTTTATTTAATCTAAATCCCCCTCATCCCTCTCTTTAATAGAAATGGACCTGATGGAATTCAATAAACACACCAGGCAATAGAGTCAATCCTGCTGGCTAGTAGAGAGGTGAGTGGCTCCTAGGAGAGGAAGAGGGGGTGCGACAAACCCCACCAAAGCCTTAGTGACTGCTTTCATTGTGGAAAGGAGGGGCATCATTCTACTGAATGCCTTGCACCATGGCTAATGACCGCTCCCCCCTTCTAAGCCAACTGAAGAAGAAAAAGGGTCCTCTGAAGCCCAAAGAGAAAATGTATGAGGGGCAGCCAGTCATAGGAGTCTCCCCTCTGTCCAGTGAAGGGGAGGGAACTCCAACCCCTGTCAAGATAGGACCAGTCTTCTATGAGAACAGTGAAGGAAAAAACAATCTGATGGTAAGTGGACACATCATTCCCATGACTGCTAGGCTGGAGATTTTCATGTTCTCAAGAGTAAAGGGTATCCATATGGCCTTGTTGGACTCAGGATGCACCAGATGTCTGGCCAGCCCCCAAGTGAGACTGCAATGAGAAGCTAGGAATGAGGGTAAGAAAGCTAAGGAAACCCATAGCATTTTCCCAGCTAGATGGCTCAGTAATGTGGAGTGCCAGTGACCTGCCTAACTGAGCCTGTGAATCTAAAAGCCAGGACCCACACAGAGACTATTTGATTTGTTGTGGCCCTGGAGATGACAGGGGATATGGTCCTAAGCCTGGCATGGTGGAAAAAATGGGGACCATCTGTCAATTGGGATCAAGACAAGTGGTGATATGGAGGAAAGTATCCAACCAGCCAAGAAAGCAAAAGGGGAACCTGCCACTTCCTAGAGGGAAATGGTAGCTTAGAACTGCTGATTTCTGAGGAATATTGCAATCTGGCCGAGGTCTTTGTGAGAAGAAATTCAATGCATTTCTACCCCATAGACTCTGCAATTGAGATTTTGCCTGGGACTAAGTTGCCAAAGTCAAAACTATATTTGATGACACCTAGGGACATGGAGGAGTTCTGCACATTCATAGACAAAAATTTAGCTAGGAACTTTATTCAACCAGCTAAATTGAGGATGACAACTCCTATGCTGTTCAAAGAAAAGATGGATCCCTTAGGCTGTGCATCGACTATAGAGGGCTAAATTATATATACATGGAGAATATGTACCCCCTTCCTCTAATGAAGGACATGTTGGGTCACCTTGCCAAAGGGAGGATTTTCATGATGTTGGACTTGAGGGAGGGGAAGCATACTACTGAATGAGAATTAAGGAGGGGGACAAATGGAAAATGGCATTCAACTACCTTCTGGGTAGCTACCTGTTCTGGGTGATGCTGTTTGGGCTGCAGGGGACACCAGCAGTGTTCACACAGCTGATAAATAAAGTCCTGCATGAGCACTTGTACAAGGGAGTCCTGATGTATCTAGACAATATATTGATATACAGAAACCAAGGAAAAGCATGCAAAATTGTTCAGACCAGTGCCAAAATAAAGCAAGTGCAATTGATTGGTGGACAAAGTGAGGTCCAGGAGGGAAAGGAAATGTTTGCCTATTTTGTTTGTGTGTAAACATCAAAACTGGCTTTTCTACTTCTTTACCCATATGGCTTTTCAGTAAAGTTATACTCTTGGAGCAAAAAATGTTTGAGGAGTTTCTTTTGCTGTTCAATGTAGTGGGACAGTTGACAGACATGTTATTCATATAGGTCATGAACTGTTGGTTAATACAGACAATTAAGGAACCAGCAATTTCATTGACTACTTCAGTAGACTTGTTAAAATGTTAAAGGTATTTACTACTCGGTGTATGGAAGCTTTAGATTTTCTATAAATCCTGAAAAGATTTCCTGCTATGATTTGTGCCATGCTGTGCATTGACATATCAATAAATCCATTTGACATGGGTGATGCATGAAAATAAATAAGATTTTTTGAACTGTTCCCATGTAATTTTCACTTACAGTGAAAAGTCTGTCAGCTTGACAATGTATAGACCAATTTTCTATCAAAAACACATTTG
The DNA here is from genome assembly GCA_017656035.1 of Myanophis thanlyinensis. Lineage (NCBI taxonomy): Eukaryota > Metazoa > Chordata > Lepidosauria > Squamata > Homalopsidae > Myanophis > Myanophis thanlyinensis. The sequence goes on along the minus strand of JAEANM010013737.1, from coordinate 6,426 downwards.
TTATTTTGATTCAAAAATCTAATTAATTTTAGAAAGTTATAAATTAAATCTGCTAACTTTTCATTTTATGTTCTAGAGTTTCTGTTTACAGAAATGCACATCAAATCCTTCACTCTTCTGTACATCTTATTGCCTGTTTAATAATGCTCTTCTCTTTCATGAGATATAGTGAATGAATACATTTACAATGATAATATATAATATATAAAGTTAATACAATTAACTATAGTTAATTGTTAATTTCTCTTCTGGGACACATTCCTTTCTGTAAACATTTTCTTAATATCAAATGACTGGTGACAGATGTGCTTATACCAGGGCTCTGCTTCATTCCTAGTGGTTATTTGATCTAGCAGAAATCATGATTGGAAGCTCAGAGGAACTATTTTTAATCATTCCCATTTCTGAAGAGAACCTGCTCCATCAAAACATGGAAGATATCATGGGGTAGGTAGATCATATCAGATAACTATACAATTAGCACAGGTGTCCCCTGTGTTCTCTCTCCCTTACTCTTTTCTCTCTGTACCAAGGACTGCATCTCAAAGAATTCCTCTTTAATGAACTGAAGTTTGAAGATAATACAACAGTGATTGGTCTCATTCGAGACAATGATGAAGAAACTGCATACAGACAGTAAGTTGAACAACTGGCCCTGTGGTGCAGCCGAAACAATCTTGAACTGAACACACTGAAAACTGTAAAGATGATAGTAGACTTTAGAAGAAGCCTTCTTATTCTACCATCTCTTACAATACTAGACAACACAGTATCAACAGCAGAGACCTTCAAGTTTCTAGATTCTGTAATATCTGAGGACTTAAAATGGACACCTAACATCAAAAAAGTAATAAAAAAAGCACAACAAAGAATATTCTTCCTGCACCAACTCACAAAGCTCAGGCTGCCCAAGGTGATGCTAATATAGTTCTATAAAAGAATTATTGAGTCTCTCATTTGCACCTCTATAATTCTGGTTTGGCACAGCAACCAAACAAAACAGATACAGACTTCAACGGTTAGTTAAGACTGCAGAAAAAATAATTGCAACCAACCTACCTTCCACTGAGGACCTGTATGCTGCAACAGCCAGAAAGGGGGATGTGAAAATATCTACAGACCCCCTCATATCCTGGATATAAACTGTTTCAACTTCTTCCCTCAAGATACCTAGGGCATTGCATGCCAAAACAATCAGACACAAAGATGATTCTGCTCCTCATTCTATCACTCTCCTAATTCCCACAACACACTGTTATACTCTGGGATGTCAAACCACCTAGTAGGATGTATTACTATTATCCTTCTCATCTTTCCTATTACCTATTTCCTTAGTTTCTTATGACTATAACTGTTGTTTGTATTATGATTTATATTTATTGCTCTTATTTGGTATCCTATTACAATTTATGCTGATATTTAGAATTTTATGACTATCGCTGATTATTGTATCTTATGATTTATAATTGTATGTTATGATTATGATTTTAAAATTTTAGTAAAACCTACACTTTAATTTTCAATTTTTTAAAAATCCACTAATGGAAAAAGAAACTGATACTATTGTGATCTGCAAAACATGTTCCATAGAATATCCACACAATATACAGTATGTACCAAATGTAAACTAATCAAATTACTAGAAGAAAAAGTAAAGGGTCTAGAGGAAACTCTTAACCACTCTGAAACTAAACTTACAAAATGAGAAGCCCCAAAGCTTGCAAGAAGAATGTGCCCAAATTGAACATAATAATGATCAAATATCTGGCATCATTCCAGCTGGCAATGTAGCTCTCAATGTCCTTTTTCAAAGAGAGCCAGCAAATTATCAAATGTAGGGTCTTTATGAACCCAAAGTGCCTGGTTGTTTTTTAGTCACAATTGCATTACAGAATCAGCATATGCTGGCTCTTGGGAAGATGCAGTTTGATCACAACCCAAGGGAAACCATCTTGCATAGTACATTCCTATTGGTTGATCTTGACCCATTCATCTTTGTTTAAAGCTTCCTTGAGTGTTGCTAATAGTTCATCTGCTAATTGAGCTTTAGCTTTTCTTTGGGCCCAGGTGATAGCCAGGGCAGCAGTTGAGTGGAGGGGATGATTAGGATGAGGACTTCAACCCTGGAGCTATTATATTGAGGCAACCAGCACAGGGCATCAGTCAGAAAGTCCCCTCTCCCAAGGGAGATATTGCAACATAAAGTTAAAGTGGTTGAAATATTGAGCCTATAGCACTTGTTTTGGGGATAGTTTCTGGGATGGTGGTGGTCAGGGCTTCCAGGTTCTTACAATCTGTCCATACAGTACTTCAGAAGCAGCCTTACATCTTCTTCTTTCGGCTGTCCATGGCATCCTCTACTCTCACCCCAGTTAACTTCTTGTCCTCTTTTAACACATCCATATATCTCTTCTTTGGCCTTCCTCTTGACCTCTTGCCTGGCAACACCATCTCCAACATCCTTCTACCAATATAACCACTCTCTCTCCTCTGACATCTCAATCTGGCTTCTCTGACCTTGTCCCCAAAACAGCTGACCTGAGCTGTCCCTCTGATGTGCTCATTCCTAATCCTGGCCACTCCTAAAGAGAACCTCAACATCCTCATCTCTGCTACCTCCCTCTCTGCCTCTTGCCTGTATAAATCAAAACGTTGTCCAAATAAACTAGCACCCCTTTATACTGATGTTATACAGTATCTCATTGATTAATTGCATGAAAACAGTGGGGTGTTGAAAGCTGATTTCCACTCATCCCCTTCCTTGATGCATATACAGTAATATGCCTCTCTTAAGCCTAATTTAGTGAAAAATAATTCTTTTAGCCAGCTGAGTGAGCATGTCCTTCATTAGTGAGAGGGGATAGATATTTTCTACATATATGGCATTCAGCTTGCAGTAATCAGCACATAAACAGATGGACCCATCTTTTTCCTCCTCACCTCTATGGGAGTGCTGCCCAAGCTGGCAGTGGTGGTTAAGCCACTGGGGCTCTTCTTGTTTGCTGCGCTGAAACCACCAGTGGGAGTGCTTGGCCTGTTGCTGCTGCCACTATTGTGTCAGCCTGCTGTGCTGGTGTTTGTGCTGGCTACTCTTGGTCTCCCGCAACCAGAGTCAGTTGAATGTGTCCCTCAAGAAATCTATGGCTTGCTTGAAGATAATATTGTGGGGTCCAGTTCATCTTACATACCCTGTATACTTCTTCCGCCAGTGGCACCTGTGGTTGGCTTCTTCAACTCCCTTGGATAAAAGTCACACTGGAAGGCTTCTCCCCCCAATCCATTTTTCCAATGGGTTATGCTGGTTCCCCTAGGTTTCTGCCTCCTCTCCCAGTTTGGGGTAGTCTTCTCTGCTCTTGGGTTTCAAGGTGTCACCCCTCCTATTCTTCATCTTCTCCTGTTCACTCTCATGGATGGAAAATCCATGCATGAGCCCCATGGTAGCATGAGTATCCAGGTGGATCACTACTGTAGATCTTGCTTAATGTCAGCCCTGCTCCTGCTTGAGCACTTACAAAAGAAAGACTTGACTCCATGTGTAGAGAAAAGGTATGTTTTTACTAAGGTCAAGTGGTAACAGTGTAAACAAAGCCAGATCTGAATATTCCCACACAAATGTAGCGTATTTCCCTTCTCTCAGCTTCTCCCAGGTCCTTCCATCCTTTGGTCATTGGTCAGGGTCCAATAGCATTCAAATTAGTTGTTTTCATAACAGTTCTGGATCCTCTCCAATCTGGCTTCAGGCCCGGTTTCAGCACGGAGAAGGCTTTGGTCGCGTTGGTTGATGATCTCTGGAGAGCGCGGGACAGGGGTTATTCCTCTGTCCTGGTCCTATTAGACCTCAGCGGCTTTCGATACTGTCGACCACAGTATCTTGTTGCAGCGGTTGGAGGGGTTGGGAGTGGGGGGCACTGTGCTATGGTGGTTTTCCTCCTTCCTCTCCAGCTGCTCGCAATTTGTGCTGGTGGGGGGACAGAGATCAACCTCGAGGCCCCTAATATGTGGGGTGCCTCAGGGATCGGTGCTCTCCCCACTGCTGTTTAACATCTATATGAAGCTGCTGGGTGAGATCATCCATGGCTTTGGGGTGAGTTTTCATCAGTATGCTGATGATACGCAGCTGTACATCTCCACCCTAGGTCACCCCAATGAAGCCGTCGAAGTGATGGGCCATTGCCTGGAGGCCGTGCGGAGTTGGATGGGTCAAAACAGGCTCCAGCTCAACCCGGCCAAGACTGAGTGGCTGTGGTTTCCTGCACCCAGATACAGCCAGCTTATTCTATCGCTGGCCATGGGGGGGGGAACTTTGTCCCCCGTGGAAGGGGCTCGCAACTTGGGTGTCCTCCTGGATGTACGGCTGTCGTTAGATGAGCATATCACAGCCCTCTCCAGGGGGGCCTTTTATCAAGTCCGTAGGATTGCCCAGTTGCGGCCCTTTCTGGATCAGGGCGCTCTTCGTACAGTCACTTCTACCCTTGTGACCTCCCATCTGGACTATGCCAATGCTCTCTACATGGGGCTCCCCTTGAAGAGCATCCGAAGGTTGCAGTTGGTACAGAATGCAGCCGCGTGGGTAATTGCGGGAGCTCCTTGGAGCTCCTATATTACACCTCTCCTGCACGAGCTGCATTGGCTTCCTGTGGCCTTTTGGGTGCAATTCAAGGTGTTGGTGCTTACCTTTAAAGTGCTCCATGGTTTGGGACCCAGGTACTTACGGGACCACCTGTTGCCACCATCAGCCTCCAGCTGACCGGTGCATTCCCACAGGGCAGGCCTCCTCAGGGTTCCACTGTCAGGATGGTGTCGTCTGACAGCCCTGAGGATGCGAGCCTTCTCTGTGGCTGCACCCTCCCTGTGGAATGAATTGCCCCCGGAGATTTGGACCATTGTGGACCTCCGGGCCTTCCGGCATCCACTTAAAACCCATTTATTCCAGCAAGCTGGTCTGGCCTAATATCTAAGGGGTTTTAAATTTTAAAATTTTGAAGCTTTTAAATTTAAAATTTTTAACTTTGGTTATCTTAATTCTTTGGCCAATCTATTTAATTTGTTTTAATTGTTTTTAATTTTTGTCGATTTTGTTTTTAGAAGGCTGTATACTGCGCCGAGTCCTTTGGGAGAGGGGTGGTATAGAAATTTTGCTATTAAATTATTAAATTAAATTAAGTTCTGGTTTGGGTGTCTCATTGGTGGATTGTTGCATTCTGTTCCAATGGTTGTGTCCTTGGATCTCTCAACCATTGTCTCTGATTGGCACCTATGGTTCCTGTCCCCCCCCCCATGTTTTCTTGCCTTGTTCCCCCTTCCCCTCTTTTATGACAGGATGTCAGCTATGTGAAGCAAAGCTGAAGAAACTCCTAAAAATGCAGTAGTTCCGTTCTAAACTGGTGTATGTGTCAGTTCATGACTTGGAAGAGACATAGCAACAAGCTCAGCCAATAAGGGCTGTTTGGAAACTGAAACAGTATTTGCTGGAGACACTAGGTGCCTGGGCATGGCTTAACTTAACTGTTCTATATAAGAGTTTGTTTTCTCTTTGCCTGTGTTGCTTGCTTCCATTGCTTTGCTGTGTTTCCATCTGCTATTTTTTCTTCTCTCTACCATGTTGGAAAGACCTACATGGGTATTGAATGCATGCATTATGTTTTATATTATGCATAGTTTGATATTATGTTAGAGTTTGTTGCAGTACATCCAGAAAGCATGCACAAGTAAATGTGTGTGCTTGCTGAATGTGCTGCAACAAACTGTGATAGTATGCCTGTAGCCTGGAGGGAGGGATTGTAGTCAGGTATGTGTGGAGTGTTTTAATATTGAAATTAGCTTTATGAAATTTATGTTTCCACTGGTCCAAGTTCTTTCCTAGTTTCTCTTAAAATGTCAGCTTGTGTTATACACACAGAGGTAAGAACTAAATACTGTAGATAGCACTGTAGAGAAAGTAGAGAACACAAGCCTTTGATTTATGAACAACATGAATAGAAATGAAATCTTTCTTGTAGCTATTTGAGGCATTACAAAAAAAAACAATGTTACAGATTATATAATCAATATATTATATAATTATATATATACAATGAAATTGTGTGTGTGTGACATTACATAAAATTACCTAGATGGGTCTCGCCTATGGAAGCAATAATTTACCCAAATACATTAGAAAAGGAAAAATTGATTAGAAACAAAGAATTACTAGATAATCAGGGGAACTTAAAATCAAGAGAAGAATTAAAAAATCAGGGAATAACGATTGATGGGTGGCCATATATGCAAACACAAATGAGATACAAAAGAGATAAAGAGGAAATTGGAACACAGGGTATGCCACACAAATTGGATCAAATCTTATTAGGGATGGAAGAAAAATTTATAACAAAGACATATAATTATCTGTTAGAGATTGATATGGAGGAGGAAATAATTAAGGGA
>JAEANM010013736.1:785-14279 GCA_017656035.1 Myanophis thanlyinensis | reverse complement strand
GCTGCTCAATTAACCAGAAATCAATAATTTGAAACCAGAAACAGAAATTTTTTGAAAATTTGTTACACAGTGTTATTTGTAAATATTAAAAGGTGGGATTAAAATAAATAAAGCAAAGCAATTCATATTAAATCATCACAATTTAGTTGTTTTGCAGAATTAAGTGAAAAATCTACATTTTCCCAATCTTAGAAACCTTAAGTAAGACCAAGTTAAAGTTTCAGAGAAAGATGATAGTTCCAGAAACAGAAGAACACACACTTGGGAATGTTCTCAAAGGAAGACCCTTGTTTAAATCGTTTGGTATTGTGGAAAGATTTAAATTTTTTTTAATGGTTGTTCATAATTGAACTATTGATCATAAACTCCCAAGGACACTTAACTGACTAAACATTCCACAGATTAAACTAATCCATCCAGCTGTTCCAACTGTGCCTCCCTAAACAGAGAGAAAGAAAGGGAGATATTAACTGGTGAAATCTGCTTCCCAGGTTTTTAGAATAGGAATTTTGGCACACGTTTTGGCAGGCTTGAGAAATACCTGGGGCATTTGGTCAGAGCTGAGCCTCATGAGATGGACGATACTTTCTGTATACCCAAACATGACCTTAGCTTTGGTGTCATCAGAATCAGTTGTTTGGACAACTAGCAAAGTCATCCTGTAAAGCATTCCCAATAAATGTTGACATTTGTATCCGTGGAAGCTGAAACCACAGGAAGAATTGTTCGCCTTGGAACCGTTGGGGTTACTTCGCATTCACATATAATTTTAGAAGAGCAAGTCTCTGCTCATTTTGTCTGTGCTATTTCATAGAAAAAAAGCATGCACAGAGATTTTTTTTAATCCAATTGCTCAGTCTTTGAGCAATTACATAGTGGCAAAAGTATAAGTGGCAGATTGTAGGCTATTATTTTTAAGTAGAATAACATGAAAAAAATGAAATACGTTTTACATCCAGTCTCTTCTTAAAAACCAATTTTAAGAAGAGATTGGATAGCCGCTTGTCTGAAATGGCTTAGGTCAAACTCGCATCATCACAGCGTTGTCATTTGACATAGTGTGACTTTTCCCCCTTTTGCCAAACCAGGAGTGGGTGTGGCCAGCATGTGATGCATCCGGCCCACGGGCTGTGAATTTGATACCCCTGGTTTAGGGTCTCCTGCTCGGGCAGGGGGTTGGAGTAGGAGACTACTAAGTTCACTTCCAACTCTATTATTCTGTATTCTCTAGCTATATTTATGTTTTAACCGTTCAGCAATGCCTGCTCACAAAACAAATTCTGGGTTTGTACTCTTGCTGGTAATTAGCACATCATTTATTACATTTAAACCAGACCTCTCTAAGGAGCTCAGACAAACATTTTATCTTAACAACAGTCTGTGAAACAGGTTAGACTGAAAACATGTTGCACAAAGACACCACTGAGGCTGAAAGTGATATAAACCCATCTGACAGCAGCTACTTATAGTATTTAATTCTTCCATCCTCTTGTATACTAGAAAGAACACTTCACTGCAGGAGTTGACATTACATACATGCAGTACATACCTATTAGTTTACTCATAGTTTACTGAATGTAGCACAACTAGCTAGTAAGTAATCTGAATTAACATGTTAAGCTATGGCTTATTTAACTATCTGTTTTCATGTAAAACTAAATCAGTGTCTTGTTTACATGCCAAATAAGAGAAAACTAGTCAAACCACACTATGACGAAATGAAACGTGAAAATGCAGTCTTCCAGCAGAGATTTGAACTTATAGTAGATGTGTTATCTCTTTCTAATTTTCTACATCCATCTACTTCTGCATCTCAGTCAAAAGGTTATGTCAAATGACAAATGCACAAAACTGTGGGGTTAATAAATGTGATTTTTACAGCATATTAGAAGATCTCAAAATGAAAGCAAAAAGAAAAATCTGTGATTAAATATTAGATTAAAGACAGTGTTTACCTACATGTTTAAATGATTACACAATGGACAACAAAATGAAAAGAGGTAACTTTATTTTCTTCAGCTTGAGAATACACAAAATATGATCAATGTATTGCCAAAGTGCAAAGGAAAATGCTTCCCTTCAGAGGATTAATGACAATTTAAACAAGTTCATGAAGAATTAAAAAAAAAATTCAAATGAGAATGATACCATCCGAATGATGAAATGAGCATTGCAACATTATAATGCAAACTTCAACCCTTATGTACATGTATGGAATGCTGTGAGGCACATACAAAAGACCAGATCTCACATTGCAAAACTTGTTTCTTTAATTTTCTCCATTGTCACCTTATCTCCTGTTTTTCATATCATGACATCAAAAAACCTGTGATATAAGGAATACTTGGAAAAGGAAACCCAACACATAGCTGTTAAGTTTCAGAGAAGCCATACTGCTATCTTTTTAAAAAAAAAAATTGGAATGAATATAAAAAGCCTAATTTATTTGTTTAGTCATATAGACTACAAAGCCTTAATCTAGATGCCCAGCATTGTTCACTTCCTGGAGCAATACTTGTAAATTGACCTGGAAGGAAGGAAGGCAAGAAAGAATTTATTGTGGGAAATCACTATATGAACAATCTCCTCTATGCTCAGAGTTTTAGAAATTTTAAAAACCAACCAACTTTAAAAGCCTGGAATATTTGTTTTGATTGCCAAAAAACCACTGGATCGGATTAACATGCTGGGCACTTGAATGAATGAATGAATGAACGAACGAGAGTGGGCATTTTATCTGAAGTATGGCAAGAAGGGGTGAAAAGGAAGCAGTTATTTGGCTTTGAGCCAAATACACCATTGCAGGAAGAATGAAAGGAAAAGAATTCAATGCTCATTCCAAATACAGCAGCCTGTCATATATAAAACTGCTTCCCTATTCCCCAGCCACAACACTCTTGCACTATAAACCACATGATCCCGATATAAAATATAAACAAACATTTTAATGCTACCTCCTTGTAATACAGTGTCCTCTTTTAATTATACAGTAATTGCTTATGAGCCCTCATGACCATGTTGAGTTTTAGTAGCCCCATAAACTTTCTCCAGGGTGATCCCAATGGAATCCTTCAGGTATTTATCCCTGGTGTAACTGAGTCCAGTCATCTTACTGTTGGTCATCTTCCTTTTTTCCTTCCTCCTTTCCCAGCATTATTGACTTCTCCGGAGAGCTAGATCTTTGCATGTGTCCAAAATATGACAATACGAACCCGGTTGTTTGTGCCTTGAGTGTGTCAAGCACTGGAGAAATCAGGAGATTCAGGCATTTCAAGTGAGTATAAAAGATTTATTGTAAGCTTAAGCTCTCAACAAAAATCTGACCTATTAACTGTCAAGGGAAATAAGTGGGAATAAGAAGGCATTCAAGGTGGGCTGGACTTAGATCTCTCGCAGGCGCAAAGGGACTCGTGACTTGTGATGCATTTGACTCCTCTCTCTCGGGCTCAGCCTGGTCATCCCCTGCAAGTGAAAACTTCGGATTGATTTGTTCTATGATCTCCATTAATTTGTTTTCTTGGTTATCCAGGCTGTTCTCAAGAATTGTCTCCAGCACCAAAGTCTAAAACCAGTATTCTTTCCACTCTGCTTCTTCTAAGTCCATCTTTCTCTATGGATGGCACCGGGGGGGATCTATTTTATGCACGATCCTGATCTTTGTAGATAAAGATGCATCATAGGGGAAGTACACAAGTTAATTAAACATTAGCAGAAAGCTTGTGAAATCGAAACAAAAAAATGTAATGTTTTAGGGCAGAACTGACGGGAATGGAAAAAAGAAAAAGAAACACATTCTACTAAACCTCCCACCAGATTATAATGAGAAAAGATTATGGTGATTTCAGATAAGGAGTGAAACAATTTTAGCATATATTTCCTTCTAATGCAAGGACTGAAAGATACTACAACACCCTGCAAAACTTTCCAGGAGAAACCAAAGGAGCTTCTTCTCTTTCATTGATAACTTTATAGAACTAGAGGATCCCTTCACTTGTCGATGTGCCAATTGTAGCTTTCCTTAAGATGTATGTATGAAATCACATTGAGTCTTCCCCTGGTATTCCATTTTATTTTGTTTTTTTGTAACAAGCTCTAATTATATGGAAATGCTCCTGTGATCCCAGCCCTCTAGAAAGCCATCTTCAATTGCACGTCCCAATTCTTTACCTCCTTTTTCAGCAAAAGATACAAAATACATTCTGCCTGAGGAAGATATTATTTGGTCTCTATCTTGCTTTTTTAAGTAAACATGAATGTTACTTTTTGTTGTTCTGTAAGATTTCATTGTCTTAAAGAGCCATAAGTGTCCCGTAATCAGGACAGAAGAAGATTTGCATCCAAACATAGAAAATAGAGAAGCCCAGTCCTCTTTCTTATTGGCCAAGATTTAGGAAAGCTGTGGTACCTGGGATGTTCCTGAACTACAAATTCCAGCATCCTTAAGGATATGGCCAACATTGCACAGTGTTCAGTTTTTACCTATTATGGAGAACTTCTCCCCACATGACAAATCCATAAAAATTATAATTTTTGAGTCACCAATTGTTTTCACCTTAGTACAACATACATAAAAATATTAAGAATGCTGTTGAATCATTACAATATTTTGTGATGCATAATTTTGTGACCCAATAAACTCACAAGCAGGACAGAAAAAGGAAAGCCCCCTTTTCAACTCTTTTTCTTCTTAACAGTAATTACGTTATGGTATGTTGGATTGAAGAAGAAAGCATGCTGACTTCAAGATGACAATCCCATTGATAGTAATCTCTGTAAAATAGTCTAGTATCCTTTCAAAATAGTCTAAAATTATGGTGATTGTGATACACACAAATACCATACTTTCTTTTTCAATTAAAATCAAACAACTAAAATTATTACCAAACACAGTTCACACCTAGCATTGGCCCTACTCTGGATGGATTCAGGAGAAGTGCTGCCTCTGAATGTAAGACATTATTAATGACATCACTACCCAGCAGGAAACAGGAACTTATGACTCATCAAATAGTGAACTACAAGAGAGGCCAAATTGTAGTTAAGATCTGGCTCACACAAATTAAGTCAGGCTGTCTTTTATTTTGTTTGGGAGTAGTATATTGGATGAATTCAGTCGTTCTGATTTGTAAATCACATTTTATGGCTTTAGTACAAATCATATTTTATGGCTTAATCTAGCCAGTTATGATCTATGCAATAAAACATGGTTAAGCATACCTTGGCTTAGTATAATGTGTGAATCAAGTCACAGAGGTCCCAAGGCCATATCCTGTTTCTAAATCAAATCTCATTTGCCAACCAGAATAAATTCTGGGCTTAATTTTTCTCCCATGGAAAAGTCCCTGCAGGATATTTTCATCTGAGTGGGAGAACAGCCAGAAACAACTCACAGATGTGAGAGGAATTAAATGTGACCTTATCAACCCAATCGCTAAGTGGCACTCATTCTTAGCAAATGGCTGAAAGGGATTGCAATTGGGAAGTGCAATCATAATGAATCAAGAGAGAATGCCATAGGCTTTCATTCTAAAAGATGACATTTGACAACACAGTAGCAGTTATTTTGTGACTTAAAAAAAAACTCTGAACTTTTGGCATGAAAGAAAGCCTTGGCAAATTACCATGATAGCAGGCTGAGGTGCAAAGAATCTTGGACACACATGTGAGATTTTGGTCATTAACAGTTAGATGTGGCAAGTGAATAATGTGAAAATTAAAGGACACAGAAGAACAATAATGCAATATTGCATTATTGTTTTTCTGAGCCCTTTGGTTTTTGCACGTTTAAGCTGTTTATTATACATAAAGAAAATGGTACAAATAGTTCCGTGATAAGACACCAGCGATGATGGACCATATGCTTTTTCTATTTGGGCACTGTAGGGGTTTTGCATCAGATTTTGTTTCCAAACTGACTTCACTAGAAAGATATGCAGCCTTTGAGAAATGCAAAAGGATCTAGAGTCTTAAAAATTATCCTGATGGCGTGTTCTCTTTATCTGTGACATTTGACCTTTTGTGCAAAACATTGTGCAGATAGCTCTCTGGCCTTTCTCAAACCTGCTTCTGCTCTGGCCCTGTTAACTTCTGGGATATAAGATTCACAGCAATGGCCTGGAACCATACCTAGATCAAGAGCTTGACACAGGTCCAGAATAGAAGCCCAACCAGGACTGCACAAGGCCCAAGACTGCTCTGACTTAAGGAAAAGGAACAAGGATCAAAGAAGGTAAGCAGGAAGGAAAGGTGAGCCCAAGACAAGTTAATGGGATTAGGAGAATAAAATCTAGATTAGAAGCTTGAGCAAGGCAGTCAGGGACATTTGAGTATGTACAAAAATGGGATGGGGCTTCAATTGTGCAGTCAAAGTCACGTCTTGACATTTTTGCCACTCCTCCAGAGCAATGGAGATAATCTATCAATGCAGCAGGAAATTGGTTACCTCTGTTAGGAATGTAAACTAACTATTGTTGGATAGACAATATATAAACTAAGACTGTTACTTTACCTTTAAGTGCAGTAAACTTTAAGGAAAATGATTGGTTGCAGCTTCAATCAAGCAGCAATAAGGAGCCAGAATCACTTGTGATGTGGGTTACTGGATGTGAGTTGTTGATTACTGAATGCAGGGTGTTTGTTACTGAAGAAGCCTTGTGTTAACCAGCGCGTTTACTGTGAGTTTTGCTACTGTTTGCAATCTCTGTGTATCGAACTGAATATTGTTACTGGACTTTGACTATTGGATTATCCCTGAACTGAACTGTTTGATGACTGACTTGACCTGACTGTGAATGAATCCGTACTGACTGATGGACATTGCTAAACCTCTATTTACAAGAAAGTAAAAACCTATATTTTTCTACTCGGTGTCTCTGTATCTTGGATTGTGTATTTTACCACACCACTCTCACAACATTCCACTGTGTACTCGTTCTCCAAACTGGGAACCACCCTTAACAACCTCAAGCAGATGGAGGTAAACACAAAAAGTGGAAAAACAGAAACTTTTGAGAGTGGAGATATCAATCATGAAATGAGAAAGAGATCTTAATACCGCGTTAGTTATCTCCTGTTCTGTAATTCTACTAGACGCCTAATTTCTCGAATGCAAACCACATTCTGAACTACGTGTAAGATTGCAAAATGCAATGTTTACTCCCAATGCCAGAGTTTTGTGATTCTGCTGTGCCTCAGATTTGACGTAGCTCTTCACCTGTTCTCACCAAGAGGGAAAAGAAGGAGGAACATCTCGGCAACATCTGGGCTCTAATGAGAGAAAAGCAAGCAAATCAGATGGGGATGCTGCTAAGAAAGGCTTTGATGAATGCAGACACTGAGAACGTGGGCTATTTCTGACAGCTTCTTATCCAAGGACTCCATCCAAATTGGAACCAGGACTGGCTTCAGGCGCCATAAGAACAAGAGAGCAAAGGTGGAATTCATTTAAGAGATTAGGAAGCCTTTGAATAACTATGGGTGGTAGAACTGGAAGAACAAGGAGAATGACTATGATAAATCTGGGAATAAAGACCAAAAAGCAGGCCAGGACACAGATTTGGAGAGCTTTTAGAGTAAGAAATTGGTCAGAGTTTACCCTCCTCCGCCATATCAAAATGAAGACAAAAGGTTGTCAGTCCGGTTGTTTTCATCTTCCATCGGCAATTGTCTTTTTAAACCACCATGTTCCCTGCTTGTCATTTTGCATTTTATAAATGATACTTTTCCCACATTGCATTTAGCTTAAGTCAGCACACTTTTCTTCCTCTCCTCCTCCCCCCCACCCAACATGGCTAGAGCACAGTGTGCTTTGTAATATCTTATTTAGATTAGATAAGGCTGTGCGGATGGACGCTTCACTCAAGCAGCAAAATGAAAGGCATCTTTCAGAAGCAAATCAAAGTTTGGAGATCAAAACAACCAGCGCCTGTAGGTAACTCTATGCAGATGACCATATGGGCCTAATCAGAAGAGTTCCATTGTTGGACCAACTGAAGCCAAAACAGACGTAGATGAAAATCGAGTTCTTGACAGGAGGATACCCCTAGGAAAGAGAGCCGTGAATCTCTCAGCCCTGTGAGGTAGGCCAGATCAAGGAACCGACTCATCAGAAAGGCTATAACTATACTTAACCAAGTTAAATTATTGTAACAGATGTGGTCAAGTGCAGGAAATCAGGAGCCAATGAGATTCAAATGAAAATAGGTTTATTGCATGCTAACACTCTTTACAAGAATCTGAACTACTAATGGTCAAAGGGAATTGGCGATAGTTAAGAGTCAACAGAATTCAAGGTGGGCTGGACCTTGATCTCCTGTGGGCGTGAAGGGACTCAAATAGAATGACTTGTTTGACCAACCCCCCCACCCCCCGGTCACTCTTTGTCTCCCTTCTAGATTCTGACTGAGTGAAAGAACAGGTAATCTCAACCTCTTAAGGAATGCTTCTGCCCTTATTTCTGTAAGGTCTTCTGAATATTCCCTTCAAGGCCATTTCAGTGGCTCTCTGCACCAATCTTGGTAAGCAATCTTGACTTCCTACTTGCAGCTTTGAGAATCTTATAAGGAGCACAGCTGAGTTCTCTCAGTTAAGCCATAGCTTTCCCTTAGCTATGGTTTGCTGCTAAAGGACAATGACCTACAATGCACTTATCTTGAGATCATGATTTGCCAGGATAGCTATGCTCACCAATACCATATGCCAGAACTAAATGTGATTATATGATCATTATATAATTAACAACAAACTGCTAAAAGTTAAGATCTTTGTCAGGAGAAGCCCATTTACATTGCTAAGAACTTTGTTGGTGAGACACAGCAGGGGTGGGCAGACGACCCTTCCAACTCCTTGTCTCTTTCAAGAGAGATGTTAATTTGAAGGAGGTTATCAGCAATGACAAGGGAGATAAAGGGAGCAAGCAGCAGCCCACACAGGCATGATTAAGGATACAGTTATTACAGCAGCAGCTGACAGGCAGTGTTGTCTCCTTGGCATTAGAAACTGCAAAGATTGTGGGTTCCTCCGGGTTATTTCTAGGGAATCTAACCTAGTGAATAGCAAAGTAGCTTGATTTGTTCCCCAATTCTGATTTGTTAAACATGGTCTGGATCAGGGAAAAATGGGGAATTGTTTTCCTTTGGAGAATGTTATGGTGGCAAAATCAATGAAAGCAAAGAAATATCTACTCAACTCCAAGTAGATAAATAAAAAGTTAAATAATCTTATGCTGGTAACATTGGCATCTTAAATGGCAATTACACTGATAGACTTTTTTAAAATTTTCAACACTTTTTAAATAGAATGAATAATTTTAAACATATTGATAAACATTACACTTCATTGAAATCTGCATTGAAATAATTCATTGTATCAAGAATTATAATATTATAATAGAATGGGGGAGCAAAAAATTACCACTCCATACATTCAGTGAGAAGTATTACCCTGTAGTGCTAAAGAAACTGGGGTACGAATTATGACCTGGTTCACTCAACAGCCTAAACAAATTTTATCTTGGCTTTGTGGTTGTTAAACCATTGGTTCACTGTAGAAGATGCTGTTATGGTTTATTCAGCAAATCATGTTCAAAACAAGCTGTGGCAAAGCTTGATGGGTGAAACTGGCATACATTTCTTTGTTCAAATAATTTCTCAGGAAGTGACTTAAGCATGTCTTGTTCTCTGTCAGTCTTGATAGTCTCTTCCTTTTTTGATCTGGAAGGCACACAGTACTGGCCTCTGTCTTTGATGGCACTTTCTGGGACTGAGCTGGTGTGCTATTTATTTAGTTAGTTATTTTATTTGTGTCACACATCACTTTGTATCATAGCTTTATTATTTTTACAAACAATTCAAGGCAGTGAACATATCCAATATACCTTCTTCCTTCTATTTTCCCCACAACCACCACCCCGTGAGGTGGAGTGGGCTGAGAGTGACTGGCCCAAAATTACTGAGCTAGGCAGGACTTGAACTCACAGTCTCATACTTCCTAGCTGGGTGTATTGACCACTAGACCAAACTGGAGTCCTTCTAGACCAGGGGTGTCAAACTCAAGGCCCGGGGCCCACATCTGGACTGCAGGGTGCTTAGGTCTAGCCCGTGAGGCTGCCCTACAAATAGCAAAGGACTAGCCTGCGGTGCCTCTGTCAGTGAAAACAGAGTTTGGGAGGGCCGCGGGTTGCCCTCCCGAGCTCAGTTTTTGCTGGCAGAGTTGTAGGATGCCATTGCAGCTGAAAACAGAGCTCCGGAGCCCATTTTCACTGGCAGAGCACTCGGGCCACCACAGGTGCCCCCGACATGAGTGACATTGAGCTGGGCATGTTCACTCTGGCCATGCCCACCCTGGCCCCCCAAAATCAAACACAACCCTGATGCGGCCCTCAATGAAATTGAGTTTGACACCCCTGTTTTAGACCCACAGCTCCTGGTTGAGTAGCAGGAGGCAGTCCTGGGTAAGGAGGTCTTTGCACATTCATGTTGTGCATCAATTGCATCCTTTCCTTGATCGGAAGGCGTTTCTTGTGATGATTCATGCCTTGTTCATTTCCAATTTGGATTTCTGAAATACCTTCTATATGAGGCTGTTCTTGAGGACCCTCCATAATTTACAACTGCTCCAGAATGCAGTGGTGCATGCAATGATGGGTGCACCTAGGTTTACACCTCTGTTGCAATGCATTGGCTCTCAGTTTTCTCCTGGGGAAAATTCAGTGCTGTTTATTAAAGCCCTATATGGCACAAGAACAAGTTACCTGCAGGACTGCCTTTCCCTAAGGATATCAGTCTATCCTACCTGATCAGATAGGGTAAAATCCTAGTCCTTTCCCTTAAATGCTGCCATTTTATAGGATCTAGAAAGCCCCTCCCTTATGAAATGCCCTTCCTGAAATTGGTCATTTCCCACTCTTTTAACCTTCCGAAAAGCACTTAAGACCTGACTTTTCCCCCAAAGTCCTGGATTAGGAATTTTTGCTAGTTGCATGAAAGTTCAGCTATGGCACCAGGTCTTTTCGTTTTAATGTTTTTCTAATATATTGTAGCTATATATTATTTTATTTTGGGGTTGTGAGCTTCCTCAGAGTATGGTTCAAGAAGGGAAGCTATATAAATGTTTTAAATAAATCCATACTTTGTGAAGCTGTACCACTATTAAAGAGAAGAAATGCCGAGTTTATCTGCCAAGAAAATGCAGATTCTGATGCATCAGAATTTTGTAATTTATTGGTAAAGAAAACATTCCATATAACCAGAAAGAGCTGGTCTTGAGGACTTGGCTTCATAAATTCTTGGATTGAGTTCTTATACTGGTTTTGCTAATCAGAAAATAGTCCCAAATAGGCATACAATTCACCAATGCCTGAATAGGTCACTGGTTTTTCATTGGTTTCTAATTCAAATAAAAAGTTTGAAGGCTCTTGTTCCCTTTCTGCCCATCAATGAGTTTTGTGCACCAATCAATTCTCTCTGCTTATTTTGGCTCTCTTTCACTACCCTCCCCCGCCCAAGGGCTAAGGTTATTGATCTATGGTTGACAGTTATCTCTGCAAATTCATGTATCCATGCTATAATCACAGCAAGGACATCATACCAATCGATTTTCTTTGCTGCAGGGAAAGACATTTTGAAGATGAGATCTGAACATTAGTGACCGGTTGATCCAAGGCTCTTACTTATAAAGCCCCAAGTGGAATGGCCTAGGACAGTGATGGCAAACCTTTTACTTACCGAGTGCCAAAAAGTACGATCTTTACGTGTGCCATTCCGCACTTGTGTGCGGCTCCTCCACGTGCGCTGTATATGCAACCGCACCATTTGCGCATGCATGCAGCTTTTGTACGTGCAACGCTACCTGCAGGCACTCGTGCACACATGAGCAAACGTGTGTATGCACAGCAGAGGTCCAAAGACCAGCTGGGTCTCTGCAATCGCGCATGCCTGCATACACAATTGCATGTGCATGCTCAGCTGGAAGTAAGCTGGCCGACAGCTTGTGTGCCCAGCAAGATGGTTCTGCGTGCCACCTGTGGCACCCGTGCCATAGGTTCGCCATCACAGGCCTAGGACATAAAGGAACGAGGTGTACAAAAAGAGCCACTATACAGTTAATCAGAAAAGCAGATGCCAGAGTTTGGGAAACTTACCCTAAATGAAATAATGAAGATAATGTTTCCTGATTTAGGTCCCACTAAGGAATTAGACAAAATAAATTCCAAATCGAAACTTTTCAAGGAGATGTATAAAATCACACACACTCGAGTGGAGTTTACCTTTGCTTAAAAAAACACAAACACTGAAGACTCCAGCCAGGCTTAAATTCATAAAAGGAACCTGTATTATACCGTTTGACCTCGTCAAAGGCAGCCCTTCCGATCAACCCCACTGCAAACCCACCTTATCCACCACAAAAAGGAAAGCAGAGAAAAGCAACGAACGGCCAAAGGTCTCTCTCTCTCTCTCTCTCTCTGCGGCTTCGCAGCCCCGTCGCTGATCCCAGACCTCCCCGTCCGGCTGAGTATATCGAGCGCGGCTTTTTGCTTCGGGGGAACGCAAACATACCCGAGCTGGTAGTTGAGGAGGGGAACAAAACTGAAAAACCAGGAGAGAAAGTGGAGGGCGGGGGTGCGGGGGGGGTGCGCGCAGGGCTTTTTGGGAAAGGTAGTCCTTGGCATACAGCTGCCTGTGGCCAAGACTTCGGTCCGGACTCTATCTCCCAGAGGCGCACACTAGGCAGCGAGCTGGTAGGAGGCTTTTCTCTGTACGAGCCTCCCTTACGTAGTTCCAGATTCACATTGCATCCTATCAGGCCAAAAGGCGATGATGTCACCTGCGGGCTCGTGAGGCAGCGAGACCGGAGTTACTCCTGCTGGCGGCGGCGGAGGAAGCGAGCCTGCCCTAACTAGCGCTCATTGTAAGCCGAGCGGGGAACTGGAGCGGGCGGCGGCGGCGGCTCCAGAAGGATGCACGGGGGCTTCAGGTAAGGCGGCGCTGCTTCGCCCCCTACCCCAGCTCACTGCAGGCGGCAATCAACGCCCAAGCCGAGGCCCCGTTTTCACACGGTGGCTCCGGGTTTGGCTTAACGCGATATATGGAGGGAACCTAAGTTACCTTCCGGGGTGGGGGGAATAAAGACTAGGTGAAGCGCTTAAAGGGCTTTCTGGTTGATCCCCGGTGTCGGGAGAAAGCGGCTTGAGGGACGGCCGAGTTTTTCTTCAAGATTTTAAGCTGGGCTAATCGGGGGAAAGTGCTCTAGTCCGCAAGCGAGGCAGGGGGTCTTGGGTTTAAAGGGGGGGGCAGGGAAAGTTTAAACGCGGTTTTCTTGCGGCCAGAGGGAGAAGCTGCACGGGAGAAGATGGGCGTCGCTGCGGGGATTGAATTCGCTCGTTTCTGGAAATATCCCTGCGCCCCTTTTCGCCTCTCGGAATCGTGTGGCTCCCCCACCCCACAACAGATCTGCGCGAGAGGCCAGAAAACTCTGTGTGTGTGTGTGTGTGTGTGT
>JAEANM010013735.1:0-14279 GCA_017656035.1 Myanophis thanlyinensis | reverse complement strand
CTTCAGCAACCAACAACACCCTGCAACCAGTAACCAGCATCTGCCAGTGATTCTGGCTCCATTTTATGGCCGCTTGAGGAAGCAGCAGCCAATCACACTTTCCTTAAAGTTTCAGTACTTAAAGTTAAAGTAACAATCCTGGTTAATATATTGTCAACCCAACTGTTAGTTTTACATTCCTAACAACTGCACTTAATCCTTAGGGTGTACTACAACACTGCAATCTACGCCTGAAACAATAAGAGGGTGAATAATTGTATAGGGCAACCTGGGTAAGGTATAAAACATATTCAAGGACTAAACTGAAGAGATCTAATCCATCAAGATTCAGTAAAAGCACTTGATCTATAATGCACAGAGTGGGTTGTGAACAAACAAAGTGCATAGCCATATTGATTATTTCTTTCCCCTTGGTTTCAACATTAAAATACTTCAGGTATGATCTTACTTAGAGCAGGTGCTCAGGATAGTGTACTCCTTCTGCTGATGTTTTGTCTTCTGAGATTACTAGGGTTGCCAACTGGTTTGCTATATATTAGCTTAGCTGTATTTTTTCAGAATAAAGTTTAAGGATCAGAAAGTAAATAAAACTTCCCAAGACTGCAACTTGCCTACAGCACCACTTTTATAATAAGAAGAAGGGGAACTACTAGCGGGTTTTAATGGATAGGAGGGGGACACTTGGCCAAATTCTTCTTGCTTCAAAGCCATTGATTCATAGTATTGATCTCTCAGGAAAGGAATACTTCAGCAAGTATTCCTTGCAAAATAGTATCTCAACACATCTGACAATATCATAATGGAAAGTTATGGCACTGCTGGGGAACATGGTCTTCCAAAAGCTGGGTTATTCCTCCCGTCAAGATCTACCATAGTCATCCTAACTGTGACTGATGAGCATTGCAATCTAACCATCTCTGAATGTCTATAAATCTGTACTAGATGGTTAATAAGAGACATGGACTCTACAGCATGTCTATAAAAAAACCAGGTTACCATAATTTCCCAGGGATGTTGCCTTCTACAACTATGCTACACTTAAAAGTACATCCCGTTTTTTCCTTCCCAAAGCATGAACTGCACAAGCCTTCCAAGTGAAACACGTGTATCAACTCTTAGTGGATATCACTAGGGTAACATTTCAAACCATTTTGAAGAAATCTGGTAATCATTGCTGGTTAAAAAGTTATAGAATAGAATAGATCTAGAGTGGTCCTTGGGGACTTCCTGACCAGCCTCCTGCTCAAGCAGGAGATTGTGGTACTATAGCACTGAACATCTATTGAGGAAAGAGGGGAAGACTTACTGTGTGTAAGTGTGAGAAATCAACTCTTAGAATTTTTATTTGGAAAGCAGCACCTGTTTTAGATGCAGGCAATTTCTCTCATAATACTATGCCATCAATTTTGATGGCACATATAAATAAAATGCAATTTTCACTTGTAAAAGATAATCAGGAAGCAGGCAATAATCATGGGACCATTCATAATCATTTCGAAGCAGAAAAGTGACTTTTTTATATAAATGTACAGTCATCTTCATAAGCAAATCAATATATAAGCACTTCTTTAAATAAGAAAAGAGATTTCCAGTTCTTTTAACTAGAAGCAGATTTTCTGGAAGCAGGAATTGTGGCTTTGTGAACTGGAGCTGGATATAAACTGGAAAGCTGCCCCCATGGTTAGCTCCTTAGTTGCTTTAGAATGAATAATCATACCAATTTTGAGACACTATTTTAGTACAGAAATCGATAGTTTAGAGCATTGATATGCATATCTGGTAAAGGCCTTATTGAAAAACTATAATCTTCTCTTTCATATAATTTGTTTATACTATTTTTCAATCATTGAAAATTAGTTATTATTTTAAAAGTTGCTAATTTTGAACAATAAGAAAATAGGGTAGAAATGAGTTGAACAACATATTTTATTATAATAAATAGAATTGATAATTAATTATTAGGCATTATCCTGTCTGTAATTTTAAAAACAAACCTAGTCATTATTTTTTAAAAAAAAATCATTTTATAAAAAAATAGCATAAGCAGAGTAATACAAATAAACATCAATGGATAACAGACCAAAATCTTCTGAACATTTTCTGAATACATTTTAGACCACAAAGACCTTTTTAACTTGTTCAACAAGAACAAATGATAAATTAAATTAAAATAAAATTTTGTACTCAACTTACAAATCATAAAATAAAATATCTATCACTATTCTTTTTCTGGCTCAACAGAAATCATCACCACAAGCCACTAAAAGTATAAATTGCCAAAACCTGCTGTGGTTTTTTCCCCCAAGTCTCTGCTACTTAATAATACTTATAGCCTCTTGATCAAGGCCAGGAAAGTATCTGAAGATGTAACTGTTCTGCATCTTAAACTATTTCTATCTGTGCTCAAGTTGGGTTGATTTTAAGCAGATTAACAATCCTGCCAAGATTGTTAACCTCTCAAGTCTAGAGAACAAAGTACCAAATTCTCCTAGTGGACAATTCCATCGCTACGTCCTTCCACTTTTCTGTTCTAAAAAAAGGAATTGTCAGTTCCTTTTGTTTGGGATCTCACTGGATACATATATACTATTATATGTGGATAGATAGATAGATAGATAGATAGTTTACATACATTAGATAGATAAGGGTGCAATTTTAAATTGAATACATATATATCAAGTCAAAGTGTCAAAATGTACATATATGTAAGCATAGCAGCAATTTACATATTCTTCTCTGTTGGTCTCTAACATTCTTTAGAGGTGCTTCTTCAACCTTCTACTTACAAGCCAAGCATTAAATATATAATTATACACACACACACACATTAATGCTTAGTTTGGCTTATATACATATGACCAAACAGGAAAGTTCTATGCTAGTGGTTGGTGTTGGATTGATGGCAGACTTCACCTCCCCATCACCTTGTTCTCTGACCTACACTTGTGCATATCATATTGATGTATTATTGTTGTGTTATTTTAAATTATTTTATTCTTCTATTATTTTACTTCTGTTCTGTTTACCCTCTTTTCAGTTATGTCTTTTTATTGTTGTAATCCACCTACAGCAGCCCCATGGCAAATAAATTTAACAAGCAAACAAACTAACAAATAAATAATACAGGGGGAAAAGAGTAAAAACACCTCATAAAAACATGCCTGAAAGTTACATTTGCAGTGGGAGCAGGTGAGTAAAGAGTGAGATCATCCACTTTGCTCTCAAAATGGTTGCTGGCCCATTCTAGTGACAGGGCAACTGGTCAGCGCAGATAAGCCCTGAAAGAAAAGACCGTAATTATATCCAGAATGTTGAGTAAAATTCTTTGTGTCTTAGAGGAACCATTTAGGCACAGAAATGTCCAGAGAGGAAACTCCTCCAAGTGAATTGAAAACTGGATATTTTCTAGCAAGCTTCTGAAGTGTGAGCATTGCTGATGGATTTGAACTGGATGCTAATTAACTGAGGCTTCCAGCTATCTGCTTGAAGCCAGAGACTCTCCAATCTTTTCTTGTTTCCTTTGCCCCTATCAACAGCACAGTGCTGTAATCTTGGCATAATTTCCCCCATATTTGGGAATCTATGTATTTTCTGAATCCAGATAGTTTCAAACATAAAAGGATGTTAAGATGGTTGATGCAAAGCTACGGTAGGTAATTGTTTCTCTCCCTAATTTTCTCTACCTCTCTAAAATGAACTTCTGAATTAAAATAAATAGTGTGATGAAAGTCAAAAATAACATGAAACATCTCTTTTAGTTTGCACTGCAGTGCTGGTTTCCCACTTCACTGCATGCTTATAAACAAGTCATTGGTTGGTAGTAATCATTGTTAATTATTTTTACTTATTTATTTATCTTTATTTATCAAAATTTATATACCGCCCCCTCTCCCAAGGGACTCGGGGCGGTGCACAGCAGATAAAAACACATAGACAATCTGAAAACCAATTAAAATAATTATATAATGCTGATACAGATTAGAATTTAAAAATTAAATTTGGAATTAAAACCAACAATTAAAATAATGAAATTTAAAATTTGAAATTACAAAAAAATACTAAGACAATTTAAAATTTAGTCCCTGAGGTATCAGGCCAGGCCAGCTAGCTGGAAAAAAAATAGGTTTTTAATGCATATTGGAAGGCTCGGAGGTCAGTAATGGTCCAAATCTCAGGGGGGAGTTTGTTCCATAAGGAGGGCACAGCCACAGAGAAGGCTCGGACCCTCAGGGCTGTCAGGCGACAACGGCCTGACGGTGTAATGTGTCCCTGTCATTTCATTGTTTATTTAAACAGGTACATTGAATAAAAGCTGGAAGGAACCAATTGGTGTCCTCTGCTTTATACAGGACTCCAAATGAAATCCTCTCAACAGATAGCAAACCAACTTCTGCATGAAGAATATCCAACAAAAGGGATTTGCTCACATCCTTCCATAACTGATCCCACTATCGAACTGAAAGTTCTTTTCCCTAATGATCAATGATGCATCAATAAATAACAAGAAAAAAGGTCAAGAAAACAGTCAGTCCATTAAAGAGAGAAGGTGGCAAGGAAGTGACAGGCAACAGAGAGAAAGCAGAACTGCTTAACTCATTCTTTGCATCGGCTTTCACACAAAAAGAAACTGTAGCCCAACCTACCAAAAGTTAACTGTAAAAGATAGACTAGAAATAAAAATTAAAATAAACAAGAAAATGATAAGAGAACATCTGTCTCATCTTGATGAATATAAATCACTGGGACCTGATGGATTACACAAAGGTTAAAAAAAAAAAAAACCAGACCCGGGAAACTACAGACCAATCAGCCAAATCAATGCCTGGGAAGATATTGGAAAAGACAATCAAAACAGATCTGTGAACATCTAGAAACAAATAAATAGTAGTAAAATGTGATCCTGATAATGAATAGGAGTAGGAAAAGAGAAAATCTTATATGAAATGGAAACTTCTAGAAAACACAGAAGGAGGAATGAATGAAAAGACGAGGCACTGCAATAGGAAGATCAACATTCAAGAAACAAAAAAATTAAAATGCTGAGAAACTTTTATGAAGCAAAAGACCAACCGTGGCAGCTGAAGACCAACCATCATTTGAGAAGGCATTATTTTAAAAAAGATTGTGAAAAGGAACAAAGAAAAAGAAAAGAATTAAAAGCTGCAAAAAGTAAAATTCCCGCAAGACAGCGAGAAAAGCAGGTGACTTTTAAAGGCCATATAATAAACTCCAACACCAAACAAACCTTGAACTTTAGAACCAAATCTGCTCAGATATTACACCAGTAAATGTCCTTCCCCTTGCAAGAGAAAATGAAATCTGCATTTGTTTGTTGTTTGGACATCTGTCTCCTATATTCTTTTGTAAAGTACTGTAAATGCAACTGGATTAATTGATGGGTTTAAATTGTTTGTAACGAACACAGCATCGGACGAATAGAACAATGTATGAAATGTGTGCTGTGATAGCATGATGATGCAAATTCTGCCCCTTTTGTACAGGTCTTATGATACCATATACAAATATTTAAAAGTGCAGAGCTTGAATCACAATGGCACAATATACATATCAACAAAAACTCTGGATTCAAGGGTCATCTTTTATAATAAACAGTTCCCCCCCTTCCCCACATAACAAAAATAAGACAACTGTGAACCTCTATTAATGTAACTATGAACTCTGAAGAGTTACTCAAATTGTAAACGCTACTGGGACCATGCATATTGTTTGTTTATTTTATTGCCTACGAAAATGGCACAGGAGTTTTTGATTTATTGGCAAAGACATTTAATTTAATTTAATTACAAAAATTTCTATACCACCTCCCTCCCAAGGGACTTGGGGCGGTGCACAGCCATTTAAAAAATACATAGAAAAGTTAAAAGAGTAACTTTTAACATAAGAAAAACATAAAAGAGTAAACCCACCCAAGACATTTATTGTACAGAGAAACAGTTCTGGGGTCAACAGTCAAGACGTTTTAGATGCAATGGATTATAAAATGGCAAAAATTAAAGTTATAGGCAAAATATTTGATCCAGCTAATGTACCACATAGTAGGCCCGGAGGATCTTCTGGCTGCGGCCCTTTCTGGATCGGGGCACTCTTCGCACAGTCACTTCTGCCCTCGTTATCTCCTGTCTAGACTACGGCAATGCTCTCTACATGGGGCTCCCCTTGAAGAGCATCCGGAGGCTGCAGTTGGTGCAGAGTGCGGCTGCGCAGGTGATTTTGGGGGCTCCTCGGAGCTCCCATATTGCACCTCTCCTGCACGAGCTGCACTGGCTCCCTGTGGCCTTACGGGTGCGATTCAAGGTGTTGGTTCTTACCTTTAAAGCACTCCATGGCTTGGGACCCGGGTATTTACGGGACCACCTGTTGCCACCATCAGCCTCCCGCTGGCTAGTGCGTTCCCACAGGGTGGGCCTCCTTGGGGTTCCATTGCCTGGACATTGTCGTCTAGCAGCCCCAAGGGTTTGAGCCTTCTCTGTGGGGGCACCCTCCCTTTGGAATGAATTGCCCCCGGATATCCGGACCATCACAGACCTGCAGACCTTCCGGCACACATTAAAAACCTATTTGTTCCAACAGGCTGGTCTGGCCTAGCATTAATTATTTTGGGGTTTTTAAACTGGTTTTAAATTTTAAATTTTATAATTTTTCATATTTTAATTATCCATTCAATTTAATTCTTTTAATTGGTTTTAACTGTTATTTATTCATTGTTTCCTTTTAGATGGTTGTACACCACCCCAAGACCCTTCTCGGGAGAGGGGCAGTTTATAAATCCAAATAAATAAAGAAATAAATAAATCTCAGCTCAGTTGAGATGTTTACTGGTGGTCTCCAATCCAAGGCTTAATCTGTTCAATGTTGCTGGGATTTTTGAAATCAGCCAATGCTAACCAGGTGCTACCAACTTCTGTTGTTGGGAGAATCCATAACCATCTAAATCAACATTTATCAAACATGGCAAATTTAAGATATATAGATTTCAGCTCCCAAAATTCTGTTGGCTGGGGAATTCTGGCAATTGAAGTCTACACATATTAAAGTTGTTGTATTTGAAAAAAAACTCCACTGATCTAAATATCCCAAGTATGAGAGAAATGGGTTTTCCTCATGTTTTTATATATTGCAAGTACGTTGTATATTTTTAATTGTTTAGCTAATATTACTGCCTAACATTAACCTCAATTATAAATGTCCTTTCTGAGATGATCTTAAATTACATTCTCTTCCTTGGGAATGGGAGCCAGGCCAACTCTTCAAGATGGATGCCTCTTTGTAGCTAAAAGGCCTTCCATTGTTTCAACACCCATCAATGACCCATTAGGTGTTCTTCAGGATAGGAATTCATCTGGATTTCACTGGAATTTTCTTCAGTTTTGTTTCCCATGATTTCCTTTTACTCTAGTCCCCTCAGAAAGGTTCCACTGATTATTCCAAGGAAATAATTCCAGAGTCTAAACACAAATAACCCTCATTGAAACCACATGAGCTGCATTTGATTATAAGCTGGGTGTAAGGATTTAGTCATGGGGGAGCTGTGATGACTATTCACCTACAGTAAAAACAAAAAACATGTTTGGTGCTGACTGGAAATAAGTGCTCTTCCTCAGACCATTGTTCCAACAACTTTCCTATCCTCCCTCAATCTGCTGCTATCCACATGTGCCTGGATTTCAAAACCTCCCACTCCCACATCTCTAACTATCCTGGCTTCTAAGGAGCAATGTTAGCTTGCTGCTATCTTAAACAGTGTCTGCCCTTATTTAACATTCTCACAATGTCCTACAAAGAAACCCTTGGGCGGGGGGAATCCCTGAAGAAATGAATGGGCACAGAATCACCCTCATTCACACATTCTAGTGAACATTAGACAACCCATAACCCATTGGGTCATCGTTTCAGATATAATACCTTATCTAAAATGAGAAACATAATGACCATGGATGGGCAAAAAGCAATGGGAGTAGAAGGATTTTGTTCTGTTCCAGGTCTTCAAACACCCGAAGGCATACCTGGTTGTATGTCACAACTAATGCAGAGATAGGCAACCCCCCTGGCTGAGAGCCCAGAATGCTATCTTAATTAAACCAAGGTGATAGCAACTCTAAAAGCCTTCCACAAGACTACATTAGTAAACTGTTGCTTCCTGCAAAATTCACCTCCCATCACCCCACCTATATGCTCCCTGGGAGGGGCCAATCATTAACCCCTTATTTTCTTCTCTGCTTCCAAAGCTGCTCTCTCCTCCTCGCAGCCCTACGCATACAG
The DNA here is from genome assembly GCA_017656035.1 of Myanophis thanlyinensis. NCBI lineage: Eukaryota > Metazoa > Chordata > Lepidosauria > Squamata > Homalopsidae > Myanophis > Myanophis thanlyinensis. Next base: position 5,999 of record JAEANM010013735.1, on the reverse strand, counting down.
TGTCAGGGATAGCCTCCCTCTGTTCTTCCTCACTGCTCCCTGACTCAGATGCCACCTGGTGACCAATAGGCCTCTTTAGTCCCTGCTCTGACTCCGAACACACACACCCCTCAGAGTCTTCCTCAGCTTCCAGAGCAGTCCCATAGTCTTCATCGCTGTCAGATTCCACCAACAGCTCAGCTGACTGCTATTGGGCCACAACAGATTTCTGGCTTCCTGCCAGCTTCCTGGCTGATTTTAACAGGGAGTGCTGGTTGATGGTTAATTGTGACAGTGTGGCTGAAATTGCCACAATTTTGCCAAATTTCAATCCCACTAGACTAATAATTGGTCCTGGGTCTTGGACACATTCTTTAAGGTCACCTATTTGAGGTATGTTGATTCAAAAATTATTGCCCAATGATGCAGCATTTTGCACAACTGAAAGCTGTAAACAGACAAATAGGACCATTTTAGAGATATATAGATTGTATATGCTCACATACTGTTATTGGGGAGGAGAAACAGAAGTCACCTGGTGGGAGGTATAATGGAAGGTAATTTTTTCAGGACAAACATATCTACTGCTGCAGTTGTTCTTTCTTCCAGCTTAAAGAAAGGAAAAGGAAACATATTCCCCAGGTTAATTATATTAATCAGCTGCCTGTTGAAAGATGGAAAAATTACATGTCGGACTTACATAAAATGATGCAAGGGCAGTTAGTTGCAGAACAGCACAATGGTCATTTCACTTATTTATCTCTACAATTATACTGTCTAATTTCCTTGAGGAGTTGCTGATTCATCTTGAGATCTTGTTTGGTTTTTAGATGAGAATGTGAAAGTTTGCATGTACTTGCTTGAAGTCTCCTGGGACTTCATACAAGAGTTAAAAAAGCCCACAAGGCTTTTAGGAAGCTCATAAAATTTGGCCATTTCTATTTTCTCATCTTGACATTGCTGCTTTTTCAGTCTCACCTTACTTAATTGGCAGTACCTGAGAGGAAACTATAGAGTGTCAGCCACTTTAAGTACAGAGCAATTTCTTGGATAAGGTTAGGTAATGCAAAACCAATTTGCTCCATGATTCTATTGTTTGGATACTTAACCAAAAAGTAAGCATTCCCCCTCCTTTTTTCCTCCCTGGTCTGCTTCTTGAGGTTAAGCTAGGACAGATCCCACCCCCAGGAGCATTATCTGGAAATCAGTTCAGAATATCTAGCTCAAAGGATGGAATCTAAGTCTGAATTTTATTACCAGGAGTCATATTCTATGGAATGGAAGAACAAAGGAAGGCAGATTTTCCTTCCTCCTGGAAGCTCCTCTACCTCCAAGGAATAGATTTTGAGGGAGAGAGAAAGAAAACAACAAAAGCAGTATTGTGAATGTAATTGGCGGCTTACTCCTGAAATATTCCATTCAAATTTGCATGCCCTGGGGAAGAGAGTTTTGGTTTAATCTCAGATTTAGTTTACTTTATTGCCATTGCAGCACCTGAGGGTAGGACAAGAAGCAATGGGTGGAAGTTCATCAAAAGGAGATCCAACCAGGAAATAAAGAGGAGTTTCTTGATGGTGACAACAAATAAGCAGCGGAACAGCTTCCTGGAGTTGTGGGTTGTCCATCACTGGAGGTTTCCCAGAAAAGATTGCAAGGCCTTTTGTCCAACATGATATGAGGACTCCTGCCTTGGCCAAGTGGGTTGGACTATAGAAGAACTTCAGAATCCCTTCCAACCCTATCCTTCTATGAACCTAGATTGTGGCTTGCATGTAGGTCTTGATGAAAAATAAACAAACCCTGGTTCTTTCCAAAACAGCTAATCATTTGATTATAAGCAGCTCACTTTTCCAGCAGTTAAGAGAATTTTAGTTTCACTGATATTTTTGTTAGAGACACAGCTATAGCAAGCCTATAATAATAAGCAGCTGATTTTGCCACAAACATTTGGTTTAAATAGCCATGTAACAGTGTAGGAAAAGTCATTGGAACATAAGTACTTTACTGGCCTTGAGAAAAGCATGAGAGAAATGTTCCGTGGTGCCATGTTGTCTGCAGGCATTAAAGTATTGCAAAGTAGATTTTTATTTTGTGTGTGATAGGATCTTCTCTCATGTCAACTCATAGCTAGAACTTTCTCTTTCTTTTTATTCTGGACAGCAGATTTGATTGTACAGTCAGAGCTGTCACTGTGATGGTGTTGACCAGTGGTTGGATACAAATAATTTAACAACAGGTTCTGTGGGCATGGATAGGTGGGTGTGGCTAGGTGGTCATGTGACTGGGCAGGCGTGGCCAACTCAACATCATTTCTTTGCCCTAATTACTGTTTTAAGTATAAAAAAGATATACCAAAAGATAGTTTATCTTATGCATTTAATACTTCCATAAGAATAAGAGGTACACAAAGAATTTGTTACAAGAGTTTTACAGTATGAATGAAAAACTATACAAAACTACATAAGTTTTATGGGTGGGGTGGGGGCGGGGCCAGCCAGCAATTTAACAAAAGGTTCTACCGAGGTGCCCCGAACCCCCTGAATCCCACCACTGGTTTTGACCCCCCCCCCTGGGTGGTCCAGTATGACACAACTATCTGTCTGTTGGGGACAGAGGCAATATAAATATTCAGGAAAGGATACTATACAAAGCACCATCAGTGTCTTAGAGTGGTCTATGCATATGTTTGAGATATAATCCCCTTTATTTCTTCCTTTCCCCTTTTATTTCCTTCCTGTCTCTAAATCAGTGTCTCTCAACCTCAGCAACTTTAAGATGTGTGATTTCAACTCCCAGAACTCCCCAGTTGCAGGGAGGGGAAGTAAAGAAGGGAGATATGGCATGATAGACCTGTTGGTGATGTCTACGCCATGTAAAGCCACGAGATTATTTGGTAATATTTAATATAAAATATTTTAGGGAGCCTTGGTGGCACAGTGGTTAGAGTGCAGTACTACAATACTGCAGTACTTCTGCTGACTGCTGGTTCGAATCTCACGAGGCTCAAGGTTGACTCAGCCTTCCATCCTTTCGAGGTGGGTAAAATGAGGACCCAGATTGTTGGGGGCAATATGCTGACTCTGTAAACCACTTAGAGAGGGCTGTAAAGCACTATAAAGTGGGATATAAGTCTAAATGCTATTGCTATTGCTATTTGGAAAGGAATTAACAACAATTAACAAATGCCATTGTGGGTTTGTTACAAACTGTAATGCCAGACTACCCTTATTCTCTTTTTCTGACCAATGCTACTGGTTTGTTAAATCACAGATAGTGGATCATACTTTCAGCAGAGCATTCAACATAGTATCTCCATGAGTAAAGTCATTAAGGGAGTTGAAGTCCACAAGTCACAAAATTGCCAAGTTTGAAGACCCCTGAAGTAGACAATGCAACAATTCAATGGATTCTCGACCTTTCAGTACTCATAAATGGCTTCACATGAGTTAGGAGATCAGGTTTTGTCACAAAATTCTGTCCTGGTGCTGAGCTGTTTAACAGGAGTGGTTATCAGTTTCAAAAAAAGAAGATTTACAAGTTCTAGAGAGAGAGAAAATGAAAGCACAAGGAGACAACAATACAGATAGGTTTGCTGATCAACAACTAAATAAAGATTGATTGATTGAATAGTACATGTGAAAAGGATCAGCCTGTTTTTATAGATCAGAAGTTTTGAACATGCTAACATTGTGATCTTGCGGCTAAAAGGACTATTTTTGTAATACACTAATAAATGTCTTGAGTCCAGATCATAGGTACTCATTATTCCATTCTACTCTGCCCGAGTCAGGCCCACTCAGAATATTGTGTCCAGGATGTAAACCAACTGAACTAAGTTTGGAGGAGGACTATCAAAAAGATTTGGAAACCAAGCCCATAGTTGAAAGAACTGGGTAGGCTTCGCTGGCAGCAGATAAGACTGAAGGATGATATGAAAGCTTAGGTATGTTCTGTGTTCCACCTGATGCGAGAACCGGCAAATCAAAACTTCAAGAAAGTAGATTTGGATTATATAGCATCTTTTCTGATGATAAAAACAAGTCAACATGTTGCCTAGTTATGTGGCATCTTCTTCTTCTTCATTGCTTGTCTTCAAGCAGAGGCTGGATAGTCATCTAAAGTGCTTTGGCAAGAGATTGGTCTGGATGAACCTTTGTATTAAATGATTCTACAGCAGTGTATATCATATGCACATAAACATACGGTACCATTTCTGGGCTACAAAAAAGTTAAGGTGGTATCTAGGATGATATAATTGAATTTTCATCCCTTTTTTAGGTGCATATAAGTCAGGGCTGTCAAAGTCAAGGCTCGGGGGCCGGATCTGGCCCACAGGGTGCTTCGATCTGGCCTGCTGGGACACCCAGGAAACAGCGAAGGACTGGCCTGCGGTGTTTCTGCCAGTGAAAATAAGCTCCTGAGTTCCATTTTTGGCTGCCAAGGCCTCTTGTGACCCTCTGCCAGTGAAAATGGAGCTTGGAAGGGCCACGTGTGGCCCTCCTGAGTTCTGTTTTCACTAGCAGAGGATTGCAGGAGGCAGTGGCAGCCAAAAACTGAGCTTGTGAGGGCCGTGGGTGGACCACCCATGCTCCATTTTTACTAGCAGAGGGTTGCAGGAAGCCGTGGCAGCTGAAAACAGAACTCAGGAGCCTGTTTTCTCTGGCAGAGCTCTTGTGCCACCACAGGTGCCCCTGACAGGAGTGACATTGAGCTGGCCACACATACCCTGCCCCCCCAGGTCAAACACAACCTAAATAAATAAATAAATAAATAAAGTGGCCTTCAATGAAATTGAGTTTGACACCCCTGATGTGATGCACATAAAATGCGCGGATCTTCAATTGGCCACCATTTTGACTTTTTCGTAATATCCTGCTGTCATTCCTGGGGAGAGAGCAGGAAAGGCTGCAGTTATTAAGGCTGCAGTCGGGAAGTTCAAGTGGTCCCAAAGAAAGAAAGTAGGACATAATTTATTCTTTTTCTGACTGAAACATAGGGAAGGCTATTACGGAAGGGAGAAAAAAAAAAAAAAAGACACAAGGCCCAATCCCAGCAAAAGAAATAATTTTGGATTTTGCAAAGGCTTGTTCCTACAGCAGCTAAAATTAATCTCTCTTAAGAAAAGAAAACCTGATATTTTTTTTACTATTGTTTTTTTCAATTATAGTACACCCTTGCATCAGTGATTATTTTTGTGACTATGGATTTTTGGAATTTAAAAAGACAAGGAGTCTTATTAACCAAAGTGATTCTATTGGGGAATTTTATCCAATTTACAATTACATGATCAATCCAGGACAGGCAGAGGGGACAGGCTTAACTTTTCAAAGTTTGCAGGGTAGCTGTAAACATTCTGGGGTTTTTTTTAAATCAAAGGAAAAGCTGATATATTTAAAAAAATAGATGCAATGTGTTCATTTTTCTGCGGAAGTAATCAGACTTTTTTAAGCTGCTTAAGGCAACTGTCAAGACAAGCTTGTGAATTAATCACCCCACCAACAATTTAAAAAAGCAATGGAAGAATTTCCTTTATGCAAGGAAATTGTCTGAAAGTTTAATTGTAGGATCTTGCTGCATTGCCAGCATGATTTCTATTCTGTGGTTTACCACAATTTTTTTTGCAAATACTCCTTCGCATTGAATAGTTTTCCTTAGATTAAAAACAAGAACAAAAGCAACAGTAGCAAAGTCTTTGGACATCTTAAGCAGGACAGAAAAAATACAGGTAATCATCAACTTATGACCACAGTTGGGACCAGAATTTCTATTACTAAGCAAGGCAGTTGTTAAGTGAGTCACACCCAATTTTACTACCTTTTTTTGTCCTAGTTGCTATGTGAACCACTGCAGTTGTTAAGTGAATCACAAGGTTGTTAAGTAAATATGGCTTCCCCCATTGACTTCTCTTTTCAGTGCTAGCTGGGAAAGATCACAAATGGCAGTCACATGACCCAGGATGCTGCAAACAATGGTTGCCAAGCCGCCAAACTTTATATATATATATATATATATATATATAG
>JAEANM010013734.1:0-14280 GCA_017656035.1 Myanophis thanlyinensis | reverse complement strand
AAAATAAATAAATAAATAAAAAATTAGTACAATAAAAGACATTGTTTATGTTAGATGGTACTGGCATCAGTAGAAAGGGTGGGCTTGATGTCTCCTAAGAAGAGCGGTGTGTAAAGGCCCCTGGTCAGCACATAGTAAGCATCTCATGTTGCTATCATATTCATGCTGTAAAGGTCATGCTCGTAGTTTTAATTTAATGGAAAAATAAGAAAAGAATTGAAAACTGTTCATATACTTTTTATAATTCATAGGTATTAAAGTCCTGCTACTTTTCCCATACCATAACTAGCCATAACTAACAAATAGAGAAATGGTAGCACCTAAAAAATCTGCCATTTATGCTTGGAAATTTATAGGTGGGTACTGAATCAGCACCCATCAAAAATCTACTGAATGAGCCCCTGTCAAAAATCAGATTTCATATTGTATATTTTATGTGCACATTAAATTATATCTACATAAGGTAAGGACTTCTTAAACTCAGACTTCGTGCTTGGTGAATACAAGGGCACATTCATGTTGTTTTCTTCGTGACTATTCAAAAACATTTGCAATGGACTTCTAGTTGTAATTTTATTCCTTCCCAGTCTATCCTTAAAGCTCTGGATTTCCTGCTAGTCTTCCATCCAAATAGTAATCCCCCAAGACTTTATTTCATTGTTATTTTTTAGGTTTGCCGACGTTAGCAAGTTACTAATTTTTATGCTGGGAAACCCACATGCATAACGTGATAAAACGCCCGGCATTTTGTATTATATTTGTTTTGTACAAGGATATACAGGTGATCCTTGAGTTATGACTGCAATTAAATTGGCCATTGTGATCATAAGCAGGATAATCATAAATTGGGTCACTATATGACCAATCTGATTTTACAAACTTTTTTTATGACAACCATTAATTGAATGCCATGGTCATAAAGCAAACCCATTGTTCGTGATGGGCCAGATTTGCTGAAAACAAAAAGTAAATGCCAGGTTTTGGCAAAACTGTCTTAAAAAGGGGTCACGCAACTGTAGGATGCTGCAAATGGCTGTAAAGATCAGCCTGTTGAGGAGCACCTGAACTGTGGTCACACACAGGGAAGGCTGTTGGAACTTCGAATCTGAGTCATAAATATTTCCAGGCAGGTCCATCATAATGGTTGCTAAGTAACTAGTCGTAAACTGAGGATTATGGTATTTGTATGGTTATGCTAGATCAGGGGTGTCAAACTCAAGGCCCAGGGTTGGATCTAACCCATGGGTACTTAGATCTGGCTCATGGGGCTGCCTGAAAACAATGAAGGACCAGCCCGCGGTGCTTCTACCAGTAAAAATGGGCTCCTGAGAGAGGTGAAATTCAGCCGGTTCGCACCCGTTCTATAGATCCAGTGGTAACAATTATAAGCAGTTCGGAAAACCAATTATTAGAAGAAATCTCCTTTTGGTTTTTTTCCCACTTTGCAGGGTTAATCCTGTAAATAAAGCAGTTGTTTCTAGCCTCATCTTTATTGCCTTGCTCACAGAAACTGACTCTCCCTTATTACATTGTAACTTTGGTGAAATTTAATCCTGTGCTTGGTGATGTTTAATCCTATGGCCACGCCCACAGAACTGGTAGTAAAAATAATTGAATTTCATCACTGGCTCCTGAGTTCCATTTTTGGCTGCCACAGCCTTCTGCAACCCTCTGCCAGTAAAAACGGAGCTTGGGAGGGCCGCAAGCTCTGTTTTCACTGGCAGAGGATTGCAGGAGGCCGTGGCAGCCAAAAAATGGAGCTCAAGAGCCCATTTTCACTGGCAGAGTGCTCGGGCCACCACAGGTGCCCCTGACAGTAGTGATGTTCAGCTGGCCATACCTCCCCCAGCCCCAGCCCCAGGTCAAACATGACCCTGATGCATGATCCTCAATGAAATCGAGTTTGACATCCCTGTACTAGATCTTCTGATTTGTTTGTCACTGCAGTGAAACTTTTGGAAACTGAGGTCTGCATTGCCACCTTGCAACCATCCACCAAAGAAACCCTGTTCAATCATGACATCCACAGCAGCATTCAGTTCTCTGTTGTCCCTGCTCTATCTGGCGTTGCTAACATTTGTGGGTAGTGCTGTACTCCTTGCTGAGATGCATCACCAGAGCTTTCCAAGCATCACTGTACATGCTTTCCTGGAGTTGCTCATGAGTTTTTCCTGTCTCTGGATGCTCTGGTTTGGCTGGCTCTCCATTAACAACAAGCAGCTGAAAATGCACCAGGATCACCAAGCAGGAGCAACTTGGCTCAAAGGTAGAGATGCTACAAAAAGTATTTGCAAACAATTAATTCCTGGTTCTCCCAAATTTCAAAGAATAGTCCCAAATTCTCTTGTCCTTCTAACTTTAATCATTTTGGTTAAAGGAAAATTATAGAAATAAATTATTTCCACTTGACATTGGGTTTTCAATGACATTATTAACTTTTGACATTGAGTTTTCTGTATGGCTCTGAGCCAGTCTAGTCATTTGCAATCAAACTAACCCACTTCATAGGGTTATTACTACGGGAATAAAACTAGTAAAGGATAAATTTCTGCCCTTGCAGAAATTAGAGGATATAGATGCATGAATGAAATAAATAAATAAACCATCACATAAAATTGCAGAAATGACATTGGGCTTTCCATGTCTTTCAGAGACAACCCCAAAATTGTTCTGAACTACCGGTATAAGACAGAAACTACCTATCTATCTATCTATCTATCTCCTATTATCACTTAACAACTGCAGTAAGAAAGGTCATAAAATGGGGCAAAATTCACATAACCGTTTCAGTTAACAACAGAAATGTTGTCTCAATTATGGTCGTAGGTCAAAGACTTATTGCAGATGTTGGGAGGAAGATTGCATGTGATTTCAGGTATTTTCCATCTTTAGTCCAATCACCCTCCTTAACTTCAGCCTGTATATGTGTCATCTAAGTTGGTGGCTTTAAAAAAAACCAGTAATTCTTTGGGCAGCAATTTAATACGAATGATCTCTCTATGTCTGTCATAAAGGCAGCTCTTGGATTGGATCAGTAGAGTCCTCCAACCCAACTCTTTCAATTTGTTTATGAAAGACTTGTTGTGGGGTATCAGATCCATGCAATCTTGGCCTGGCTGTGCTTTCTTTCAATTGCAGGTGGCCTGTCCCTCTTTGCATTAGCCACATTGGTTTTGGATTGCCTCTCCATAGGCTATTACCATGAACTGCAGCACTGTATTCCCATGCTAATCACTGCTTTCCCTGTCATGCAAGCTGTCTTTACCATCATACAGGTGAGTGAGCTTTGATCCAGGCAGTGGATGAGTAAGCACAGAAAGCCTAGTTGAAAACATTCTTCATTCTCAGTTATATTCTATTTTGTTCTGCATTTCCGTAATTTGTTCTTTTGCATCACACTGAAGATCCCACTGCATTCTTTCTCCTGTGATTTTGTTAGGGTAAAAGGGCTTTTGCCATTACATATGAGATAGAATTTCAGTGAAGTTGGAAAGTTTTAAAAATATGAATTTGGGATGGGGCAGCAATTTTCAGGAAGTCACCACTGAAGAGGAATGGTTAACACCTGACACAACTTTGCTTGTAGTTTATTTAAAGATGCACATTCTGTATCACAGGAATTGCATGCAGTTCCCACTACCACCTCAAGTTGTGGTCCTCAAATTTGTCTAAATAGGACACAGCCAAATGCTTTTGTTTTGTTTTGAGAGGGTTTGGGAATGAGATTAAAAGGCAAAATGGACAAATGAAGCTTTGCTGAGGCTTAATGTGTACATAGCACTACTTAAGCCCCTCAAAACAAAGTAAGACAGATTTTTCTTTTTGGTGACTAAGAGACAAAATGAGTAGGTTAAACTTAGAAAGCCAATTTGGTGTAGCAGTTAAGAAACCAGGTTAGAAATCAGGAGACCTTGCATTCTAGCATGTTAAGCATAAAGCCAGCTTCAAGCCAGTCGCTCTCTCTCAGACTAGGAAGACAACAAACCATTTTTGAAAAATATTGACATAAAAATTGCATGGTCTTGAAGACACAAAAGGAGAGCAGCTATTAGTTGCAAACAAAAGGCAATTTCAAGTGTACATAAATAAGGGGTGATATCTGGAAAGACAAGTCAGTTCTCCTCTCCCCATATATTGTAATATTTATTTAAATCCAACCTTTCTCGTGGCAGTTAGAGTTGAAAAAAGCTTGCCCATAAATCCACCTAATAAAGTTAAAGGCAAATGGTAATCTGTGTATAATTCTGTGTTGCTTTCTTCCAGGTGTCTTTGCTATTATTTAATGCTAAAGTTTGCATCCAGGCTCACCAATTGTTGAACAGGTAAAATTTTTCTTCTAAGTAATACAAATGAAGGTGATCTCATGAGCATTCTGGAGAATGCATACAAAGACAATATTAACCTTTCAAAATAGAGTACAGTATGATAATTAAATTAAATGAGGCTTGAGAGATGGTTGGTCTGGTTGAAAGCCAGAATTATGTTGATGTATTGAACTGCAATGATTTGGTATTCATCCATTCATTCCTTTATTTCCCCCACCTCCAACTTATTTCTTTCTGTGGCCTCTAGGTTTGGATTGATGCACACACTGGCCACCAATGTGCTCCTATGGATGAGTGCGGTGCTGGATGAATCCCAAAAACAGCTTGAGGAATTTTATGATGTTCACAAGGGAGCAAGTGCCCAGGCTTCCCATGGTGCAAAACCTATCTATCTTGATTAGGGAAGACATCCTGAAAAAGCACCAAGCAATGAGCAGCTTAAATAGAATTGAGACATGATGGAATCCTGGAAAAGGAGAGGGGGGAGTGGTTATAGCAGTTGTGTTGTACTTGCCATCCTATTATGCTTCTCACACCACAAAAATGGAGCCATTGTGAAACTCATCCAAAATTTCCTCCTGATTTAGAATAGACAGAAAGAGATTTAGATTATATATTATGGAGTGACGTCACTTAATTTTAATTATCATATGCTGCTCTCCAATTCCAGTTGCCCGCTGCCTTTTGTGTTCTCATGTTTCTGTGGCCATTCCTCAACACTCTATTTCACCTGATTTCTGTTTATTATCCCTTACACACGCGCACATACATGTCATCATGCTGTCCATTGTTGTATTGCTCTTCTGAATGAAGGCCGTGTCCATCAAAACAGAACATAGTTGACCCGGCTCCAGTTTTACAGATGCAGCTGAATTACAGTTCTTGCACCTACAACATTTATTCTGAATAGGGTAAAGTTTTCACAAGGAAGTTTGATTAGATAAAGAAAGCAAGAAAGTGGGGTGAAAAAATTGTTGCTTCTAGTTGGGATAGGCACATGTTTCCTTTTCATTCTATTAACAAGTAAACACTTCATATTTATATATGAGCATGTTTTTATGGTGTCTCTGTAGGTGGTTCCTGCACCAACAACTGCAGCTGTATGACCAGTCTTTGCCACAACTTCTCAGAAGGTGCTGCCTATCTACATCCCTTCAATATTGAGTTCAGTCTATTCTCTTCTGCAATGCTGTACATCATTTGGAAGAACACTGGGCAGGAAGTCTCTCCCCAGAAATCACATCTCACTCATAAGGCACATTTTGACCTGAGTGGGGCTTTCACTGGAATAGTATTAGGGGCCTTGACCATTTCAGCAACCATTGGGGTGATGATCTCATTTGGAGTACTTGCCAAGTCTCCTGAAACAATTTCCAGAGCTCTGCATACTTACTACATTTTCAACGCTGTATTGTTATTTGCTATGTTTTTGGCAACTTTGATAGGCATCATTACCAATTGGATGAAGAAAAAATCTGCCACTGGATATTCTAAGAGTGTGGTTAGAAGCTTAGATGTGACTTTGCTTTTGGGAAGCTCTTGTGGACCTCTCATGATATCAATTTTCTCTTTGGTTGCCATATTTTTTCTTCATGCCAATGGCAGCCTCCATCTTCTGGATTTCTGCTTCTCCTTCTGCAAGACTATCCAGATCTTAGGTCAGAATCTGTTTATTACTGAAGCCTTGTACTCTAATATGTCTCATGAACCAAATGCACAAGACAACACTGGCTATATTAGTAGTAGCTGGATCTTTTCCATTTCTAGAGGTTCCCAACAGGACATTAATGGACCTTTCTCCAAAGCCCACCTGACCAACTTCATGTCCAGTTTAGAGAATCAATCATCGAGAAACCTACCAGATTATGGAAGCGACCAGTCTCTCTTCCAGAGTCTCTCTTCACACATCAAAGGAGAACAGAAGGGAACAAGTACCAGGAGAAAGATTCTACAAAATATTTCAATTCTCCTTATCTTTTATAACATATCGGTGAGCTTGTTTTTGATTATATCATATCTAGCAAGGTTCCTAGATCAAATGGAAAGTGGAATTCTAGGCTGGGGCCGCCTCTTAGGGAGTCCAACATCTATAGAACGCTAGAATAGCATCTTCTTGATGTCATTTTGAAAATATAATTGATCCGTTTCACAGTAGCAGCTCTTAGCTCAGGCCTAGTGAAGTCATGTGCTCTGTGGAGATAAGAATAGCTCCAATTAATTGGGCCAGGTATTGTACATCAGCATGGAGAGATGCCATTTTTGAATGGTTAATTTATGAACAGTTATTAAATTACTGAACATCCACTATCGAAATAAATTAGAAGCATTTCATAAGTTAGATTAACTATCAAAAGAGAAAAGGAAAGATACAATGCATATATTAAATGCCAGCTCATGTTTAATGTTTACAAATATGGGACAGGATTAGAAACATATCAAAACCTTCAATCAATTCTTCTGAACAAAGGAAAAGAGTTATTGGGCACCTAAATGTTCTATGTTCTTGTTTTCCATCAAATTAATTCTTCTTAATTCTCTGTGATCTGAATAAGTGAAAACTATTGCCAAATCCCACAATTTGGCATCATGTTTTCCTATTCTAGGCTAAGCTTGTGGTGATTATGATGGATTTTGATGGATTTCCAAGGCTGGAACTGACTCATCAGTGCTGCTGTCTCACCAGAAAGGAAAAGAAAATGATGGGAGCGGTAGAGGGCAGGCAGGGGTGAGAAAGGCAGCCAGTGGGTATTTAAAATGTGTTACTTTTATGGAGATAATTAGACATTTTCAATTAAATATAATCTGCAAGAGATCATTTTAACTAAACTTGTCAAATCTGAAGAGGATAAGAGAGTTGCAGTTTTGCTTTCTTTATAACTTTTTCCCTCCTAGTGAGTTTTTACAAGTAATTCTTGGTGGCTTTGTTCATAAAGTTCTACTCCCATCTTAGACATGAAAACTGACTGGGGCACTTTGGGCCAATTGCTTTCTCTCAGCCCAGCTTACCTCACAGCGTGTGAGAAAAGTAGGATGAGGAAGGTGGAGGTCCACCACCCTGAGTGACTTATAAAGTAATAAAGGTGAGATAAAAATCAAATAAATAAATGAACAAAGACAAGATATGCAGCACATAAATCAAATAAATAAATTCCAACTCAGTCAGTTAAAGTCCTAACACCATAATTCGTAGCCTATGCTGCTACACTAGGGTTGAGCATCTTCTTGTTAAAGTGATGCCTTGGATTCCAAAACAAGTATCTCATTGCAGTTTCAGAGTAATCTTTGCATATAGTGATACGCTTTCAAACAACAGATGAAAGAACCTATGTAGAAGACTGTTGTGGAGATGTGGGATTTGCAGCTATGAAATTTGGATTAAGAGAAAATAAAAGAATTTGTTCATTAATGAAAAGTACCACAATCCTCCAAAAACTTTATTAATTTAGAACAAAAGACAGATTCCCATCAATTTTTCAAGATGACTCTTCTAAAAAAAATATTGTCCAGGAAAAAATAACTATTCTTTCCATGATCTGAAGTGTACATTATGTAAGTACATGAATTTATATATAACAGCATTCAAATATACACCTCCACCAATTTTCTTTTTTGAACATATTATTTTATATAAGTTTACTTAATATATCAAATTGTGGGCCCCAATAAGATAGACCAGCAAGAATAACAATCTAGCAAGTTTGAATGTACTTCTTCCTCCTTTTCTGTGAATAGGAAGGGGTTTGTTAGAGACAGAGTTATTTTCTTGGCTCTGGCTCAAGGCTTGCTTCTCTGATCATTGCCTTGGTAGCAGCTCTTCCTCCTGACCTCCCTATGCACCCTCCACAAACCTCAACCCTACCACAGTCAAATTACTCTGAGTTGCTTACATACCATAGTATAGCTGAGACAAATATGAAAACATCCACATTCACTGAAGACCAATCACAATTACAACTATAGCATAAATCCTGTGCAAAAATCAATTCCCCTCCAAAAATAACAAAAATAGATGTGTGAAATTAAAAAGTAATAGATAAGACAAAAAAAGAACAACAAAACGTAATCAAACGTAATCAAATATAAACTTAAGAAAAAGTCCGCAGAAATAATTCCATTTTTAACAATAATCACAATTACTTAGTGACCTACCAAATCACTTTGTAAGATTTTATAAAATCATTAGGGTAGACTAATAAAAGTGGGCAGTGTCTCATGATACAAACCCTGCCTCTTTCTACATACTTTGCACTGTTGTATGGCCATATAAAAGGGGTGAAGCTATTAGCTTCAAAGACTTCTATTTGTATCTTAAAATATGAGGGACCTTGACCTGATGAATGCCTATGCAAAGAGCTTCAAATTTTGCTTTATTAACCTGTCTCCTTTTCTTTGGCTAGGTGTGGATTCTGTATACCTATGGAACACGCCCATACCTTGTGAGCCAGATTGAACAGTTTTTCTATGGTTTTACTCTCTGGGCCATTGTGGTCAATATTTCCCTGCCGTTGGGCATATTTTATCGCATGCATTCAGTGGCCAGTCTTTTTGAAGTCTTCTGCAAGACCTGCTGAGAGAGAGAGCATATCATCTTTGAGGATAATAAATGCCTAATTACTTCATGAGGATGATACTAAAAGTGGATATGTGAAGGAAAATAGCTATTATTTCCAAAAGGGTTGCTATGTTACCTGATCATGCCTTGTAAATCAAACACATCACAATTCCTCTCATCTATACTTATATAATAGTATATTACTATCATCAATACCATCATCATATAATTTATGTGGAGATAGATTATCAGATATATTTTCTGCAGAAACCAAAACTAAAAGGATTGACCTAAAATGACTCAGAACCCATTTTTCACAAGTCTCTGTATGCTCAAGTGGGAAGTCCAGACTCAAATTGGTTCCAAATAAGTACTTGAAGAAAAAAATAATAATATCAGAATTGGTCACTTTTTCTGTACAAGGGATTAGAAAGATGTTCAACTACAAAGTCCCTCCTCAAAAGCTTGTAGTCTAAGCAGAATTACAAAATATCCCTAGGTATTCCTAATGACAGAAATCATACGATAAATAGTATGAGGAATTTCTAAAGGCACTGGATTTAAGGAAGAGTTTGCTCTGAATTATAAAATAATTATCTATTATTACTCTCTAGTCAGACTGGTGTCAAAGTAGAGACAGATTGATAAATATTTGGCTGTCAAAGTATTAGGAACAGACTATTCTCTCACAGCTGACACTGAAAATTGGGATAACTGAAGCAAACGGAATTTATAACTATTCAGTTGACTTCTTAATTGAATTTACTTATTCTATCATCCTCAGTTAACTTCCACCTGATAATTCCACCTTTCCCATTTAATTGCAAGATAAATTCTGGGAAAAGTTTAATTTATTTCTGCATCCCCAATGTTCCACCTAATAAAAACCATCTTTCCCATTTAGTTGCACATGCTTTAAGGACCTTAATATAGAAGGAACAAAAAGTGTTAATTATTTTAATAAATGTATATGTTTAATGACTTTGTTACACCACTGTGTCACTTGCTAAAACATAACCACATTTTAATCTTTTGTAATTATTCACTATTTTGCTAGTGAAAGTATAAATATGATGCATAAATTATCAAAGGGCTTAAGACTCATGTAGCATATATCTTTAAAAAATAATCTAGCAATTAATCTATTTTCTACATTAAAACATATGCATCAGTTCAAAACTTTAAAAACAATATTTTGATTTGATTATTTGTTTATTGATTGCAATTTCTACAGCTATTCAGGTTATTACCTAAAGTGCTCCTATTTTTCTTTGTTAAATTCCCAGTCCCACATTTTACTCCTCCACTGAGTTGTTGGTTTTTTTTTTAACCTACAACTAATGCAATGAGGAAATACTGTGAATAATTGACAGATAGACTAACCTATGAGGGCCTTTGTTCCTAGTTGGACTAACCAATCCATGGGAGGTACCTGTTGCAAACACTAGATCTGCAGGTATCAGTGTGTATTTTTCCCAGATAAGGAAGTTTGCTGAGCAACGTGGAAACAGGTGAGGCATTTTTAAAGGGTTAGATTAGACATTTTAAAGATTTATCATTCCCTTTCTGTCCCTTAATTATTTTCAAATTAGTTTGTGTTAAGTAAGGATGAACTGTAGTTTTAACAAGACGTCAAAAAAAGGCTTACCTGAACAAGGTAGAGCATAATTTAACCCAAGTGGTTTAGACGTTCTGTCCAAGGTCCTGAAAATTATTGCTCCTGTTGAGCAAAAGGAGCAGAAGAGAGTATTCTTGGAAAAATATCTACTAGTGGCCTTGTATTAGATACAACATGCTCCGTATCTCGTCTTCTCTCATAATTGTCTGTAAATTCCCTACCCTTGTGCTGTGTCTCTAATGGAAGGATGAAATCACTTATTTATTAGGGTCAGGTCACTGAGCAAGCAGGCTGTTTCCAGATAATGTGCAAGCAAAGAGGCTGTTGTGGAGGGAGGGGAAGGGAATGGGCCTAGTATATCATTCATGCTGAAGAGCCTGGAAAATCCCTTCTCTCTTTCCTATATGAGATTACGTAGCAGAAGGGAGAATGCTCCTGATTCTTAGACACAATAATGCAGTCAATTCTACTGCCTATAAGCAAAAGGCATGTATTATTGAGAGCACAAGAATTAATGAAATTAAAATGGTATATATTAAGAGCAAAATATTTTTCTGTGATATTTTTACATTCTGGTTCAAATTCTAAGCAAGTGGTGCTTGATGAATACGGGGTGCTAGATGTTTCAGAGATTGCAAGAGTCCCCATATTGTCAAACAGAAGTATTGAATGAATTTTAAATTCAAATCCAGCTTGATGTCCAGCTCCGAAATAATTTTTCAGGGTAAACTTAAAGTGAAATATCAAAATAAAAGATTGATCTTAATGAATATCTGTGCTGCAGGTTCTGCAACTTTATCTTGATGAGGTCCTCACTGTTTACTGTTTAATATCTATTTGTCTTTACTTGCACTTCACATCTTCCGCTTTTGATAACTGGTCTGTGCCTGTCAGTAGACAACGTGTAAAAAATGCCTGTTTTAGTTATTCCTACTCATTTAATTTATAATAAGTAGGAACATGTTTAATAAGTGGTACATGTTTAAATATAAGAAAGCATAAGGGTTCAATCAAAAATGAATTTTTAATTTCTATAATTGCATAATACTTATCTATTTGTCTTCTTTGCCTTGTTTTTATTTTTGTGAGTATTGCAAATTGAAATGCTATGGTACTGAGTTTAGCTGGATCATAGCAATAGATTCTTAAGCAATTCAATAAAAAAATTTGAAATATATTCCTGATTTCTAGTCTCTTATTATTTTCTGGAAAATAATATCAGAATAAGTTTTAAAATAATTGTTTTTCGGCAACATTCGGCAAAAAAAAAAAACTCTAATAATTCCTGCCCAACACATTTGGAGAATATCAGATTGTGTAAAGTTGCTCTCTGTTTAACTTCTTCATTGGACTGTGATCTTGGAAAGCAAATAATTTATCACAATCTTTCTGTCAGTTTTAAGTTTAATTTTTTCTGAATCGGCTTTATTCATTACTCTCTGCTTTTTGTTCTACATATAAATTCTTGCTACACAACAGTTTTGCTACTTTGAAATTGTTCATTCATTACGTTGATTCCCAGTAATATGTCTGCTTCTAAGAGTATAAAATAATACATCCACCATGTTACTCCAAATAGCAAATGATCTAGGAATGCTGAATATGCATTAGATTCCTTTTTATTTTATGGTAACTGCTTTTCACATAACACTCAGCTGAGGGCTGCTGAATTTGGACTGTAAAATCAGTTCAGCCTTCTGTCTCTGTCATCTATCATCTGGATTTTTACAGCAGATCTGATAGCCCTAAATATAATCTGGTGAATTAATCTATTTTCTGGATTTGGACAATATTTCATACAAGGAATCAAATGAATTGAGTTTCTACAACATGCTAAACCAAGAAACCAAACTAAAACCAAGCTTAAAATAACCAAGTTTACATCTTATAGAAGTGCTAGGACTTTTTAACTATTTAACCAGAACTATTTAACTTATTGTGTAAATACAGCAATTGTGTGTTATTCCCTAAGTCATAATCAGTAGTTTAATATTTGACTCACACATTTTAATTCTTAAAGATTTTCTCAGCTCTGAAAATGATAAAAAGCTTTATTTTCTCCTAAAAGTTTAAAAAAGCAGAAGGATGACTTTGTTGACTAGGAGTCCAAAATGGCATAAAATGGAGTAAAGTTGTTTTAGCCCAGAAACTGAGATATATTTTCCTGATTCCAAACAATGTAATCATATTTCCTCACAATTCACATCCAGCATAGTTCAGTATAATTTCTTTCAAGTTCTCCCTGTAGATAGATTTCCAGTCTTAATGTGAGATTTTTGAAGTACAGCAGTATATAAATGTTCATTTGTGTGTGTATGTTTTTATATATATATAACTGTTAAATTACATATTTGTTGTTAATGTAGCACAACTGAATGGAAGGGAGAACAAATCACAGATCAAACCTCCTGAGAAGCAAGATGTTTTCTCTGGATCTTCCATTTTAAAGATAAGAACTTTTTCTGTATTTTTTGTATTTGTATTTTCATACAATTTTCATTAGCAAAATGAACTCACACGTTCAATAGCAAGAAGATGCATTGGAATATGCTCAACAACTTTTTCCTCTGAAGAAAACAATCAAAGGGGCCAAAATCTAATTCTGTTAGTCTTCATGAGGAAAACAGACTCTTCCATCACCCAAAACAAGACGTGCTTCTCCAAAAGATTTGTAGTATCAGATGGCTTGAAAGTCTCTCCATGAGCAACCAAAGTCTGATCTTACCATGGCTAATGTTTCTGATTCCTTCCCAAAGGAGTTTTTTTATCCTGCTCATTCTCAGGACTCCAGCAGTGACATCAGCACAGCTAACCTCCTTTTGCTGAGCAGGCAGAATCGTCTTGTGAATGGGAATAATCAAAACTTCCACCCATCATCGCCTATGGGAAGAGTTATTCTAATCAACACACCACTAGAAGGTACTTTTGGGGTGAACAGGGGAGACCACAGTACACAGATGACATTTCTCATATCTGAAACACTGATTTCTGATGTAGTTTATGAATGTTCACCAAAGATGAAAATCAAGTTTGCAAGTCTTATTAGCAGCTTGTTTTCAAAGTTTAGTATCCTTTTAATGGTCAACAGTGAAAAGTTATTCTATTTATGCATTTGCATAATATAGATAACATTTTCCACAAATACATAGCACTTGTGTATTCTTAGACTTCTATTCTACTTTTCCTATGTACACACATCACTGGAATAAGAAAGAAATATGGCTTCAAGATTTAATTTCAGTAATCAAGCATGACCATCTTCTAAATATTGTGGTGGGTTTTAATATATGGCCTTCCACAACTATCTACAGCACAGGTGTCAAACTCACACCATATCATGTTGCCGTCATGTGACATATCATGACTTATTTTCCCCTTCATGGAGCTGGGGTTGGCGTGACCTGAACATGATGCATCTGACCCACAGACCACCAGTTTGACATCCCTGAATTCTACACCCATCCAGAAACATGAATTTTGTCAGTACAAGCTAACAGGGTCAACAAATGCACTAAGAATTATCATCCTACACATGTAAAAGGCCCCTGAGGTGGAAAATTTATTCTAATAGAAAAAAAAATATGTATGAAGGGACAACTATTAAGTCTCCCTAGATAGTAATCAAGGAATGGATGAGGACCAAATTTACAGTTTGGGGAAATTGCAATGAGTGGGGAAATTACTCAATTTCGCTGCACGCATGTTGTGCATTGACAATGAAGGATTGAATTGAATTATGAAATAGTCAGGCTGATGGTAGGTAGGTAGGTAGGTAGATAGATAGA
>JAEANM010013733.1:0-14280 GCA_017656035.1 Myanophis thanlyinensis | reverse complement strand
TGTTTTATCGGCTGTTCACTGCCCCGAGTCCTTCGGGAGAGGGGCGGTATAGAAATTTAATAAAATTAAATTAAATTAATTGATCCCAAAAGCGAAACCCAGTTGATCCCAAAATCCAGTAAGGTTCTCGAGATGACTGACACGCTGTTTGTTCATAAGCCGATTTACCGTCATGGTTGTAAGAGAGGCAGCTGATGCTTTCGCCCTTGAAAATTCGGCTGACGAGGTATTTGTTGAGGAGGTAGCTCCAGACTTTCAGAAGGCCACAGTAGCTGCCCTTGGCCAGGAGTGGTTTGCAAGGGTGGCAAGCGATGGTTTCAACAGCGTCCTTCGGTTCCTCCAGGCACTTGGTGACTTGCATTCCCTCCGTCTTGACGTGAATCACCACGGCATCCGAGGTCGCCACGATGAAATTCCTGGCTCGGGGAGCAAAAGGATGCAAATTTTGGACCTCAAAAGAAATTTGAGGGTTTTCTTTCTCAGCCTGCAAAGGGTGTGTGTGTTCCATTCATTCAACACCCTCCACCCCACACAATCATGGCCAACAAGGTTTTTTAAAAAATCTCTCCAGGGCACCAACCTCCGCTCACCTAACTATGAAGGGTTTGCCAGACAAGGTGCACGATTCGGGGTACTTGGTGATGTCTTCAGGGGAGGCGGGTTGCTTGGAGAAGGAGAAAGACCGGATGGGTCCCAGTTTAAACTGGCTGTACCAGTGGGTCAGCTGCAGGTCCCCGTCGTAGAATTTAATGTGCCCTCTGATGTCGCAGGTCACAAACAACCTGGGAAGAAGATGAAAGGATAAAGAAGTCAGGGGTTTTGTTTATTTTTCCCCTTCCCAGCCCACCAGGTTCTCAAGGTGGGCTTTCCTGTTTGGGGGGCCAAAGTCTGAAAAATAAAATACAAATTCAATATTTGTGAATTGCATTGAGCAGTTTTTACCCTCCAAAATGCAGAACAGGTGCAAAGTGGGGATGTTGAGCTAAGTTGCAGCACCCTCTACTGGCCACCTGAGGAAAATAGGGTTTTAACTGTAAGGACCGTTCTTTTTCCCCTCCTGGGTTCAGGTCAAGTCCTCCACTTATGACTGTCATTGAACTTGCAAGTCCTGACCCGCTTACTCGTCCATGATGGCCAGGATGGTGATGGCGTCTTTCTGCAGGTGCACCAGCTTGATGGATTTTATCTTGTACAGTCGGTGACACACAGTTTCCAACGGCGAGCAAATGGTGTCCCAAATCACCAGCTTCCCCTCCGAGGTGCCGGTCAACGCTTGGGAAGTGCGGAAATGGAAACGGGATTGGCTGAAGAATCCCACCGCCTTGTTGAACGTCTGCAGAAGGATCAGCCATCAAGGATTCAGGCCCTAAAACATCTACTCCAGAAACCTGGGTCTGCAACTGCTACCAGGTATACACAGGGAGGGGGGGGGGGTGTTCCTCGTTTTGTGACCAGTTGAGCTGAAAAATTCTGTTGCTAAGCAAGACGGTCGCCCCATTTTACAACCTTTCTCGCCGCAGTTGTTAATTGAATCGCTTCAATTGTAATAAATTAGTAATACGGTTGTTAAGCGAATGTGGCTTCCCCATTGGCTCTGCTTGCCGGAAGGTCGCAAAAAGAGGACCGTGTGACCTTTTTTGGGAGATGGACTTACCTTGTCTGTCAAGAGAGGAGCGTGGTAGAGCAGATTGTTATCCTCCTAGGGAGACATAGAAAGAAGAGAAGGATCAGTCTGTCCATCAACGCTGCCCAACCTTAAGACTTGTGGACGTCAACTCCCAGAATTCCCCACATTGGCTAGGGAATTCTGGGAGCTGAAGTCCACAAGTCTTAAGGTTGCTAAGGCTGAGAAGCACTGTTCTAAATGCTTAATTAACACCTGAGAAGGCAGCTGTTTTAGAAGGTATGGAAGACACAAGGACATCCTTCCAAGACTTCAAAGTCTCAACCAGACCATCAAGAATTTCTAATTGTCGACCCTGTTCACTGGGAATTTTAGGAAGTGTCATCCCTGGAGGACGCAGGTTTAAGAAGATAGATTTTGGAGTAAGAAACCCAAAGAGAGCAGGGTTGGGGAAGTGGCTCACTTACATCCCACAAGTAGAAGATGACTTGGCTTTTGCTGTTGCTCACCAGTTCCTTTGAGGTTTGGAGACTGAACTCAATATAATTCTGAAAGAAAGACGCAATCGGTGATGAGCATTCCCATCCAAACTGCATTTCGTACCTGAATAAACGGCACGGCACAGTTTCGATTCCTGAGTCTTTAGCAATTCTGGCTGAAGGTAAAATTGGGAATTTCAGGAGTGAAAAAACAAAACCACCAGGAGAATGAAGCAAATGCTAATTTGGTAAAAGAGTGTTTGGAACAAAAACTCCTGCTATTCATGAATAGTTTATCCCACCTTCCTCTGGCCCACAAACTTTTGTTGATGCCCTGCAGAAATTTTGCCAAAATTTTGCACAGGGAAAAAAAAAACCAAACATAATCATCACTGCGTCTCTCTTGCGTGTTTCACCATCGGAAGGTCTCACCTGGAATCCAAACTGAGATGGGATCTCCGTGCTGCAGACCGGCTTCGTGTCCAGCGTGGTCCACTTCCAAATGGAAACTTTCTGAGTTAAGGAAAAAAACAACACCACAGATGGTTGGTGGATGGGCGGAGAACGTCTCTAAACGACAAGGAGATCCACCAGGTTACGAACTGGCCTTGCCTCGCAACTGTTCACCCTCCAACGTTTAAAGAACTCGACAAAATGCTTCCTTTACCTGCACCTCTTCAGCTCCAACGGTAGCCAGGAACTTGGAGTCGTGAGAAAGGGTGATGGCGGCGACTCCCCCTTCTGGATGAGTGTCGAAGATGGTGTGGACAGGAATCCTGAAGAGAACAAGACGTCTGTAGTTGTGGCTGAATGGAAGAGCCTCGACTTTGTGGGTACCAACTTAAGCACCTGAACTGGGAGGAGAACTCAGTAGAGCTATTGGACAAGGTCTAGAGACCTCCAGATATTTGCATAGTCCTTACATGCCTGAACATGATTAGTTGAATACTGGGTCATGAAAGGTCATGAAAGGTCTACAAGCCAACCACCAAGAGCAGAGAGCTTCAAGGACCCAACATTCCTCCTTCTCTTCCACTTCTTCCTCCTCCTTCTCCCCTTTCCTCCTCCTTCCTCCAGTCCTCAAACTCCTCTCCTGTCTATCACTGATGATATTACCTAGTTGGGTAATGAGACATCACTAGAAAACAACCAAAGCTCAGAGAGCCCCAGGAACTCTACAGTATAATCCTGAGCTACAAATATTCTCTTCTGTTGGAACAATTAATTGAACTGGGCAACCAAGAAACTGGCCATCAGGTAGCTCCTTTGGACCAGCAAACGTCTTTGATGGTGAAGTCTATTATTTCATTCATTTTTAACAAGATAAACTGAGATGAATCTTGCTGATTCTATAGTAGGGGGAGATAATGTCTCCAAACCTGGCAACTTTAAGATCTGTGGACTTCAACTCCCAGAATTCCCCATACTGGCTGGGGAATTCTGGGAGCTGAAGGTCCACAAGTCTTAAAATTTGCCAAGTTTGGAGACCCCTGTTCTACAGCAAGAAATAAGATTTCAGTTCAAAGATGTCTTTCTGAATTCCTGCTCTCGTGATCACTGCATTGGGCCAGCATTTTGTTGGGTTCTCCAAGGAGATCACTCAGTCTCAGAAGATCAAGAGGTACCGTGGCCTGCTATCAAGAGGAAGGGAAGCTCATCCTGCAGCCACCAGAACCTTACGCAGAGTAGCTGTCCCAGATGATCACCAGGCTGTCAGGACCTCGGTCGGCCGTGGCAACCCACCGCCGGTCATCGCTGACACAGATGCAGGAGATGCAGCTGGAATGTCCCTAAGAACAGGAAGTTATCAGACATCCTTGTGGTTGAGATAGCTTTGCCTATCTGCTCTTTCTCATGATTCCTAAGGCTCAGAAGAAATGGAGACTGTAGCACCATCTGGAGAACTTGATCTTACCTGCAGGAGGTACTGTTTATTCTTCAAAATGTCATGGATTACGGCAGTGTGAGCAGAGACGTACAACAGCACCCGTTGATCTTCATCCAGAAGGTTGAAAACAGGCAATTGGCTGTTGAAGCCAAAGACCCATGACAAACTCTGGAAGAAATGTCAAATTATTGTCCCAGGACATCCCTAAAGACTATTCAGACTAGCCCAGTCAAAAGGCCCACCCAACTAAAAATCACAAGAGGGGTTGTACGGGATTTCCAGATGTTGGAAGGCATTAACCGCCATCTGTTCACTGTCCTTCACCCAGACTCACCAGAGGGTGATCGGAGAGGGGTTGAGTCTTCTCCTCAAACAGCATCCCTGGGAAGGCCGATAACACAGTCGAATCTTCCTCCTGGAACATAGTCGCACTGCTGGCGGTGGTTTGGGTCCTGGATGTCTCACTCTCTTTTTGGGAAGTCCCCACCCCTGTCTCTAGACTGGTCATTTCACTATCGCTTGGTGGTTCTTGGCTTCTGAGGGACATCTTGGACTTCTCACTCCCCAAGGCAGGAGTTGTTGAACCTGCCCTTGTAAATTTTGACGACGCTGGTTCCTGCTCCACAGGTCCAAGATGACCTTCCTCTGTTTTGACCTCTTTTTCAGTGCTAGGTGGGCTTCTTTCATCCTCCTGGGTGCCAGGACTCGTGTCACTCTCTCTGCTAGTGTCAAAGAGATTGTCTTCTACAGGAATCTCCGAAGATGGGGATGTTTCTTTTGATTGCATCTGCTCTTTGGGCTCCTTATCTTCAGGCGTTGGGGTCCTCATTTGTTGTCCCTGAATAGCAAAATAGAATTTGTAGCCGAGCCTGGACGCTGCATCCTTGCTTTCTCCTATTTTGCCCGTTTTTTTTTTCAATCTTTACCTGGATTATTCCATTCTGGGCTTCCAAAAATACAACTCAGAGGCCCTTTTGGGGTGCCTGGGACATCCCCAGCCTTGCTACGCAACAGGATGAACCAACTGTCTCCAGGACAAATTATTACAAATATTATTTGCTAAAGTTTATTTTAATTCAGAAGAATTAATCTTTAAATAAATTAAATCAACAATATTTACTAATTTAGCCATGCTGGCTGGGGAATCCTGGGAGTTGAAGTCCACCCATCTTCAAGGGGCCAAGATGGAGAAACATGGTTTTAAGGAGATCCAGCAAATACGGTCAATGGCAAGAGAGGTTGGGTTGATGGTATGGTCAACGGCAGGTCTATAATTGTCTACTTCCAACTTCTCTTGCCACTGAGCTTAAGTTGCTGGAACTTCTTAAAATTGGCATTTCTCCAACTTAAGCCACTTGAAGATGGGTGGACTTCAATCCCCAGAATTCCCAGCTTCCTAGTCTGGCTTCGTACTTACACCGGAGGGCACCACAATCAGAGGGCCGATTTTCGGCAAAGAAATACTACTTTCCACCAGAGGGGAGCTAGGTCTTTTGTCCTCTTGATCGAAAGCATCGGTCTCCTCGGTAGAAGTTTCTGGAACTTCCAGGCGTTCCTTCGAGGACATCTCTGAATAATCCCACTGGGAGCTAGTCTTCTCCTCTTTGTCTTCCTCCATTGTCTCCTGCAAATATTTGTAGAGTTGAGAGAGAAAGTTGGAATGGCATTAGTTGGCAAATGACAGCTCCCTTCTCCAAAGAATGATTTGGGATGAAACGTCTCCAGAATCCCCGTAAAGGACCTCTGCGTTTCCTCTCAAAGTTTGGCAGAGTTGCCAGCTTCTTCTTCGAGTCCATGCCAGTTTCCAGGCATTCTAGGAAGCTTTGCCCCACGCCTCGTCTTCAAGGAGTTGCCAGAGAGACCACAATTTCCCAAACCACATTTTCCTCCTCACCAACTGGCAACCTCAGATCCTGGCTTCCTCAAACAGAATGATAAGAGTGGGAAGGAATCGTAGAGGTCTTCTAGCCCAACCTCCTGCACAAGCAGGGGGCCCATCCCATTTCAGATAAGTGGCTGTCCAGTCTCGTCTTAAAATCCTCCAGCGATGGAGCATCTACCATGCCTGAGGGCCGAAGTCCAACCTCAGCTATTTTGGACAGTGTTTCTCAACCTTGGCGACTTTAAGATGTTTGGACTTCAACTCCTAGAATTCCCCAGCCAGCTTTGCTTTGCTGGGAATTCTGGGAGCTTTGCTGGCTGGGGAATTCTGGGAGTTGAAGTCCAAACATCTTAAAGTCACCAAAGTTGAGAAACACTCCCTATAGACAAATGTCTGTCCAATCTCTTCTCAAAGACCTCCAGGGATGGAGCACTTACAACTTCTGGAGCGAAGCTGTCCCACTGATGGATTGAGGAACTTTCTCCTTTTGGGGGGGGGGGGGTTTGCTTTTCTCCTTGATTCATTCCCATCCATTGCTTCTTGTCTTCCTTCGGGGAGGGGGAGCTTTGGAGAATATTTTGAAACCAACCCACCCCCACCTCTTCTTTGTGGCAGCCCTTCAAATATTGGAAGACTGCTTTTCAAACCTTTTGGTTCATGTGCGTATAAAAAAATGATGTCTTAAGGTTTGGCTCTTGATTCACAGGCAAATATGCAGCATAACAGAATTGGAAGGGCCCTGGGAGGTCTTCTAGTCCAACCCACTACTTAGATAGGAAACCCCAGACCATTTCAGACCAATGGTTGTCCAACCTCTTCTTAAAAACCTCCAGTGTTGGAGCATTCACAACTCCTGAAGGCAAGCTCTTCCTCTTCTAACTGTCAAGAATTTCATCCTTAATTCCAGGTTGTTTCTCTCCTTGATTAGTTTCCGTCCATTACTTCTTGTCCTGCCCGTAGGTGATTTGGAGAATAGGTGGACCCCCTCTCCTTTCTAGGACAGCCCCTCCTCAAATATTGGAAGACTTCTGTCATTGATTTGCTTCCTCCCTGTGAGGTTTGGAGTTCACTTTGCTGGACTCTCTTGTTTACTGAAGAAAGTCCAGGAAACTGCCTCTCGGCCTCTTTCTCATCACCATCACTGATTCTCAAGAAACCGAAGAAGCCCCATCTCTTCGGGGGAATGAGCAAACGTCACCCTGCTTCCTCGACAGCCTTCACAAGAACTGTGTTTACTCAAAGCCATACTCACGGCTGGTGGGAAGGCGAATTTGTTTATTTGTTTATTTATTTATTTATTTAACACAATTTATATACCACCCTACTCCCGAAGGACTCGGGGTGGTGTACAGCCAATATAAAAGTTAAAATACAATTAAGAACAAATTAAATCAATGGCCAGAAACCCAATTATAAAAGTAAAAATTTAAACCACTAACTAACCAATTAAAATCCAGTAAATTTAATTTAAATTTTAAATTTTAGAATTTAAAACCCCGCTAAGTATTTAAGATTTCCACCTTAAAGACCCCTTAAAGCAGGGGCGTGCAACTAACAACTTTAAGACCTGTGGACTTCAACTCCCAGATGCTGGCTGGGGGGTTCTGGGAGTTGGGCTTAAAGTTGCCAAGGTTGGATTGATACCCCTCTACCTTAAAGAAACCCCCAGTTTCTGCATGTCTGACTCCTGGCCAGCTCTCTCCTGATGCCATCCCATTTCGTGGGACGGCATGCAAGAGATCCTCTCCACTGTGGCTTAAAGATTAACTTTGTTCTCCGCTGCTGCCAATTCAGAGGCATCGTTCCCTATTTTTCTTCTCCCTCCCCTCCCCCCCCCTGCCCAAAAGGCGAGAGGCTCTGTTATTGCTATGGGAAGGAAGAAGATTGTGCCAAGGCACCGGGGCTTTCTACAACTTGCCAAGACATGGGTAGTCTGAGCTGTTTGGGGGGCTTCCTATTCTTGCCCCCAAACAATGGGCAATGAGATGAGGGAAGGTTGTGTCAGTGTGTGCATTTGGAAATGAATGGGCCAGGTGATGCATTTACAGGGAACACTGTGTGGGTGACTTTATCTGGCAAAACAAAGACAATTGAGCCACAGCTGGCAGGGCATAAGAGTAAAGACATTTGCACGATAGATTTGCTAAGAATTCAGTGTGAACACATTTGCAGATAGTGCCTGTAACTGTAAATGACAAAGATCAGGATTCAATCACGTGTTTTTTAAAAAATATTTTTAAAAACAATTTATTATTTTTGTAAGTAACTCAAAGTGGTGAACATATTTAATGATCCTTCCTCCTCCTATTTTCCCCACAACAACCCTGTAAGGTGGGTTCATCCTAGGGGCGGGACTGGTCCAAAGTCACCCATTGGCTTTCCTGCCAAAGGCAGAACTAGAACTCCTAATCCCCTAGTTTCCAGCCTGCACCTGAATCACTAAACCAAACTGCCTCTCATTTTATGCCTGCAATGATGCAGGTAGTTTATAATAATCTATTGATCATCCTCTGTGCCCATTTTATAGATTGGGACTTACTTTTCCTGAGACAGTGGTTTGCCCAAGATCATCCAAGGTGGGGGAGCAATTGGAATTCCCAAAACGTTCAAAAATCAGAAACCCTGAGAGAGTTGGCGCAATACACTCCAGGCATGCCCTGGAGACCCTTTGCTTTTCTTCTGGGTGTGGCAAGCCCAGCCTTTCCCCTCACACCCCCCCAAAAAAAAAATCCCAGGAAAGAAATCCCAACTTTCCAATAGAACTTTTCAGATGCCCAGAGTCCCAATAAACTATTATCCCCGAGGAGATGGAAGTCAACATTCCTTGGTAAGAAAACTTTGGATCGGTTGCAGCTCCTGCAGAGAGAAAGAAACCACTTTTCTCCTACAGGGACTGGGAGTTTCTCCTGATAAGTTTCCCCCTCCTCTGATTTATTTTTCCTTCTGGAGAGTCGCCCTCCCACCTCCCAGGAACCATCTTGGAGCGTTTCCTCGGGGGAAAAGTCTCTTTAGAGGGGTTTCCTGCAAATCACCCGACTTTCAGAACAAGCTCTGCCTGCCTCACTCTCTCCTTTGCTCTAGTCCCCCCACCCTTTAAATGGAAGCCCCCCACCCCACCCCACCCCCAGCCAGCTCGGAGCGAAGGCTCTCTTGCCCTATTTCTTCCGGAGCCTTTCCTGTCGTTTCCATGCCTCTCCCGGCTTGAAAGCGCGCCGCGGGTTGAGTCCTTCTTATCTCACAATTCGGAGAGCGTGGGGACCAACGGGCGCTTCTTCGGAAGAAAAGAGTGGATGGAGACTGCAGCGCGGCGGGGCAGCCACCCTCCTCCCCCCACCCCAAGCCCCCTTCCTGGGCTCCATTCAGACCGCGGAGCCTCCTTCCTCCTCGTTTCTTTGCTACAACGGCTCTCTCTCTCTCTCTCTCCAAGCAGCTTTTCCCGAGGGACTACAACTCCCATTCCCTGGCCCGTGGGCCACGGAAGGTGAACGAGGGAGGCAGAGAAGGTTGCGCTACTGAGCGCCCGTCCGGCTCCTTTCGCTGCCCCCCCGCAGGGCCAAAAGATCGCGCTCCCTGGGACGAGGCGCAAATTAAGTTCCCAAAAGTGGCTAGCTTTGGAGGCGCCCGCAGCTGTTTCTGGGGAAGGGGAGTGGGAGCGGGGTGAGGGAAGGAAGAGAGTGCCCATAAGTCTCCCCAACCGACCCATCTCGTCTTCCCACCCCAGATCCCCACAAGTCCCAAAGGATCGCGCCGGGTCGGTACCCGCAGCCGCCTGAGTTCCTGTCCGCACAGGGAGAGCCCAACGCCAGCCCAACAAGCAGCCCCGCGGCCGCGTCTGCCCAGTCATTTCTGCGCCCCGAGCTGGACAGGCAAGCAAGCGGCGCAAGACAGCCCACGCTGACTGTTTTGCGCCGCCTCCGAGGGGGCGGTGGCTCTGCGGCCGCTATAAAGGCGGGCGAGGCGCCTCGGCAGGGCAGAGTCGAACTGACCCGTCTGGCTTGCGCGCATCCCCTCAGCAGCTTCCCACCAAGTTCTTAGCGCTCGCCTTTGCCCCTTCGCTCCTGTTCCGATTTTTCCAATGCGCCTGGCAGAGATGATCAAGAAAATGGGTCCCAGCGAGGCGGAGTTGAACATCCCGGCCAAGAACTGCTACCGGATGGTGGTGCTGGGCTCGTCCAAAGTGGGCAAGACGGCCATCGTCTCCCGCTTCCTCTCCGGCCGCTTCGAGGACCAGTACACGCCCACCATCGAGGACTTCCACCGCAAACTCTACAGCATCCGCGGGGAGGTCTACCAGCTGGACATCCTGGACACGTCGGGAAACCATCCCTTCCCGGCCATGAGGCGCCTCTCCATCCTCACCGGTGAGACAGCGGGTGCGCGCGTGTGGGAGTGGGTGTCTGCGCGGGCAGGTCCGGAGAAGGCAGTCCGGGGAAGGCGCTGCCCTTTGGGCTCCGCTGCGCGAACCAGTCTGAATGGGACTGCGATATATATATAGAGAGAGAGAGAGACAGAGATAGAAAGAGTGAGAGATAGAGATGGAAAGAGAGGAGAGAGAGAAAGAAACCTGCAACTTTAAGATGGGTGGACTTCAACTCTCAGAATTGTGGTGTTTGGCTCTGCGCCCCTGGAACAAAATTTGTAGGAGGGATTCTATTTCTTGAGTACCTCTCCCGCGCTCCCCCGCCGCCACTTCTGTCCCAAAGATGGGCGCAAATTAAGGACCCTCTCTTCGCTTCGCCTCTGGTGGCTCCTCCGTTCTTAGCCTTTTGCAAGCGGGCGCCCGCGTGCTCCTCTCGGCCACATTGCGGGCTTCGCAATTTCTGCCTAGCTCCCAAACCCGCCTGGTTGCAGTCAGGGACGGGAAGAGGAGAAGCGGAGGAAAGAAAATCTATACACTGTAGATAAAAAAAAAAAAAGATATTCCCCCGACGTTGATTATGAATTAACTCCGAGATATTTCCCAGTTCGGTTCTCTGTTCCGTCTCTCTTTGAAACGGCTGCAGCTTGAAACCCTCGCCCTGGCAAGTTTAATGGGGAAGCGAGGTCGCCGCTCCCGCAGACACATTCCTTTCAGCTCATAACTTTATAAATCTGAGCTTTCACTCTCGGTTTTACAATCCTGTGATAAGAAGCTTCATCCAAGCGCCGTTGGCTGTTGCAATCTGATTGTTCTGGAGTTGTAAAGAAAAGGAAAACAAAAGGCACTTTTTGCAGAAAGCCGAAACTGATAAGCAAAGGACAACCCTTTTCTTTGGATGCCCATTCCATCTCTTCTAAATTAGCTGGGAATGATGCCTCTGGGTTGCTAGAAAATGTATTTTTATGGCGACTGCAGCAATATAGACAGAGTGCTTGTATTTATGATCTGAAGCGGACTTTCTGGCTAATGCTTTAAAAATGCATGAAAAGGTGAGGAGGGAGCATCAAATGAGCATTGGCAAGAAAGTTGGATTTAGTTCAGAAATATGTATTGTATTCCTTTTCTTTATTGCTGCTCTTTCCCTAGCATTGCATGCCTCCAATAGTGAAGTTTTGAAACATCCCTCCTAACCTTCTTCCTTTCTGCTCCTTCTCCTGCAGGAGACGTCTTTATCCTCGTCTTCAGCCTGGACAACCGGGACTCCTTTGAGGAAGTCCAACGTCTGAAGCAGCAGATCTTGGAAACCAAGTCTTGCCTCAAAAACAAGACCAAGGAGAACATTGAGGTTCCTCTGGTCATCTGTGGGAACAAAGGTGACCGGGACTTCTACCGGGAGGTTGAATCCCGAGAGATTGAGCAGCTGTTGGGCCAGGACTCCAAGAAGTGTCCCTATTTTGAGATCTCCGCCAAGAAGAACAGCAGCCTGGATGAGATGTTCCAGGCGCTCTTCACCATGGCCAAACTGCCCAACGAAATGAGCCCGGATTTGCACCGCAAAGTCTCTGTGCAATATTGCGACCTTTTGCACAAGAAGACCTTCAAAGGGAAAAAGCTCTTGAAGGACAGCTCTGGAGAGGGGGCTGGGGAAGCCTACGGCATCGTGGCCCCCTTCGCTCGCCGGCCCAGCGTCCACAGCGACCTCATGTACATTCGGGAGAAGGCCATCCGAGGCGGACAGGCCAAGGACAAAGAACGTTGCGTGATCAGCTAAGGCTTTTCTCTCTGGCCTTCGGACCTTCCTGACCAAGAAGGGGCAAAGAGGTTCTTTGGTATCCAAACTCAGCCAGCCCTTCTGGGGGGCACGCAAGCAAGCCTCGGGCTGGCCTGTGGGACATGGGGGCCTCCTCACTCTTCACAGGGAACTTTCTGCCATCGGTTCCCCATGATTATTTTCCTCTTAGCAAGAGTTGGAGGCGAGGCTGAAGCGTCCAGCCAGGACCTTGGACTGGAGAAGGGACATTGCAGACTCAATAGTTGGAAGAAGACCACTCAGTCAATGTTGGTGGTCAGAAAGACAGGGGGGAAACGGGAGGGGGGATTTGGTCAAGTGGCTGGCTGAACTCCCCGACTTTCTCATGGCTGTGTCTGCGATGCTTTTTGTGTGCTGCCTCTGAGCATGTTGAAAAATTTAATTTGCTGCTGCTGCTGCTGCTGCTGAAAATTACCCACAGCTTCTCCTCTTCCCCTTCACCCCACATTGTGTGGGAGCACAGAAGGAGGAAAGACCGGCAGGGAAGCTGTTGGGAAAATGATCCTGTTTACACCCCTTCCTCCTTTGTCTCGGACGTTGTTGACAAACAAGCAAACCCAACCGACAACCACATTGCATTAAAGCCAACAGGCACTTTATAGTCACGTGTAGAATTATCGGGTTGATTGTCAAGATTGATGTCTTGCTTTGACAATAATTTGACACTGGTTCTTTGTTATATCGGGGTGAGGGATTTTTTTCTATGAAATAAAACTTTTGAAAAGAAAAACAACTTTGATGTTGACTTCTTTGATGGGGTGAGAGAAATGGGGGTCTACATTGGGACAGTGTTGAGTTTTGGGGGTCTACACGGCAAGTTTCCTGAGGTTCCACCAGCAAGGGTGGCTGGGGTCTTGAAGATGCCCAGTTGAACCTGGAGATATGAAGAAGGTGTGATCAGGAGTGTTGA
The DNA here is from genome assembly GCA_017656035.1 of Myanophis thanlyinensis. Classification (NCBI taxonomy): domain Eukaryota; kingdom Metazoa; phylum Chordata; class Lepidosauria; order Squamata; family Homalopsidae; genus Myanophis; species Myanophis thanlyinensis. The sequence continues at coordinate 1,327 of JAEANM010013733.1, read as the reverse complement.
ACTAGGATTGTGAAGACCCACATTCAAACCCACCCTTAGCCTGGGTGGGGGGGATTATGGACCAGCCTTTTATTCAGTCTGGCCAGCCTTACTAAGCTGAAGTTGTTGAGATAGATGAAAAGAAGGGAAGTCCCCACAAAGGCCAAGGAAGACCTCTTGAAAGACATAGAGGAGAGCATGACTTCCAAACTTGGCAACTTGAAGTTGCGTTGGACTTCAACTCCCAGCATTTCCCGCCAGCATGAAGCACATGAAAAGGTTCCTGTGTGTTTCTCGACACAAGAGTCGTCTTCTCAACAAATGGTCCACTTTCCAAGCAGATCTGGGTTCCACCTTTATAATTACGTTCCTTCTTAAGAGTTGAGAAACATGACGGATTCTGTTTTCAATATCCCTTCTGGGTTTGATAGGCAGCCTCTTTCCCCACCCAAGCAGCTTTCCAATCCTGCTGGGACCCCCTTGCAAAGGAGCTGCTAGGAATCTCTGCTTAGGACCTGGGTTCAAATCCCCCCAATGGTCCAATGGTCTTCTTCACCAGACTGTTCCAATAGGAGAAAAATAGCAGGTGGTCTGGTCTTGAGAAAAGAGGCTCTGTAAACCCAGACATTATACCTGCCCACCTTGGGTCTGACCTGAGATTTCCAAGCTGTGAACACTGATGCGATAAACAAACATTTGTAGTAAAGGCACCAGAGGCAATTTGCAGTTACTGCAACTATTATTACAACTGTTAATAAGAAGAAGGCAGAGGTTGGTGGCTTCTTAAAACAACGGATGGACAGTCAGGGTGTTCAGAGAAGGGAGATGAAGTCATTGGAAGAATGGAAAATGAAGTTAAATGAAAGGGGGCGAGATCATTATCCCCTTCCCACTTTCCACGCATCTTCTCTGGCATCAGTCTTCCACACAGTCGTAAATACCGAGGGCATGATGCCCGCCTCAGGTGTCCAGTGGAAATTTCCCAGTCCTTGCAAAGTCAACATGGCTGCCCTCTCTGCCAGGGAGCATTAAATGTACCAAGGGTGAATGGCAGGAATCCAGACCTAGGTGACCCCTTCCATGTGCTCAGCCCAACCCTTCCCATAACTGAGTAGAAAAGAACAATAAACTTTCATCTCACGAGATGCTGGGAGGAGGCCAAGATGCTGGATTCCCACACCTGAAGCTGAGCAAACAGAAGCTCCTGAGATGCCACCTTTGGCCTCTCTGAAGAATTTCTGTTGGAGGACAGTTGCAAAGATTATCCTCCAAAGAGTGGCTTTGGATGGATGGATAGATAGATAACATAGATGATTGATTGATGATAGATTATACAGAAAGATAGATG
>JAEANM010013732.1:0-14281 GCA_017656035.1 Myanophis thanlyinensis | reverse complement strand
TTTAACATCTATATGAAGCTGCTGAGGGAGATCATCCGTGGCTTTGGGGTGAGTTTTCATCAATATGCAGATGACACCCAACTATATATTTCCATCCCAGGACACCCCAATGAAGCCGTCGAAGTGATGAGCTGTTGCCTGGAGGCCATGCGGAGTTGGATGGGCCGGAACAGACTTCAGCTCAATCCATCCATGACCGAGTGGCTGTGCTTTTCGGTGCCCAGATATAGCCAGCTTAAATTATCGCTGGCCGTGGGGGGGGGGAAACTCTGTCCCCCACAGAGGGGGCTCGCAATCTGGGCGTCCTCCTGGATGTATGGCAGTCATTGGATGACCATATCACAGCCGTCTCCAGGGGGGCCTTTTATCAGGTCCATAGGATAGCCCAGTTGCAACCCTTTCTGGATCGGGGTGCTCTTCGCACAGTCACTTCTGCCCTGGTGACTTCCCATCTGGATTATGCCAATGCTCTCTACATGGGGCTTCCCTTGAAAAGCATCCGGAGGCTGCAGTTAGTGCAGAATGCGGCCACGTGGGTAATTATGGGAGCCTCTAGGAGCTCTCATGTTACAACCTTCCTGCGTGAGCTGCACTGGCTACCTGTGGCCTTCTGGGTGCAGTTCAAGGTGTTGGTGCTTACCTTTAAAGTGCTGCATGGCTTGGGACCCAGGTACTTATGGGACCGCCTGTTGCCATTGTCAGCCTCCAGCCGACCAGTGCGCTCCCATAAGATTGGCCTCCTCGGGGTTCTATCATTGGGACGGTGTCATCTGGCAGCCCGAAGGGTACGGGCCTTCTCTATGGCTGCACCCTCCCTGTGGAATTAACTCCCCCCGGAGATTCATATTTATTACAGATCTCCAATGTTTCCGACGTGCCCTGAAGACCCATTTATTTCAACTAGCTAGCCTGGCCTGATACCATGGGATTTTAAATCTAACTTAATTTTATTTAAATATAATTAATTTAAATTAAATTTTATTTGTTTATATTTTAATTGTTTTTAACTGATTTTAATTGATTTTTAAATAATATGACAATCTTAATTAAGACAGCTTTATTTAATTATTTTAATAGAATTTAAATTGTTTATTGTACTCATGTTTTATTGGCTGTGCACCGCCCCGAGTCCCTAGGGAGAGGGGGTGGTATATAAATCAAATAAATTAATTAAATAAATAAATAAATTGCACCTCTCCCTTGTAACAATCCCCCCTTTCTTGAACCTCCCTGATGCACCCAACCTTCGGCCTGGCCCCAGCCTTAAACGGGGAATCCCCCAACACCCGCACAAGTGGTCCCCTCCCTAACCCCTTTAAAAAAACCCTAAAAAACAATCTTGGTGGGGGTAACATGTAAAAGAATTTTTCTGAGCATGTGTGCCTAGGAGGTGATGTTGATTATTATCAACTAAAAATGGACTGCTATGGCCTGGGACACCACCAGGCCTGATAACATTTAACAGCCTCCACCCCCTTGGCTCCAATAACTAAATCAAATATAAAAACTTCACTGGCCAAATTATAATTATAACAAAAAATTTTAACAGTGTCCTCCTTGATAGCTGTGAGATGGACAATCACATCTTCCAGAGTGTCATTCCTTTTAAGAACACCGTAGCCATTTCTCATTTCTAAACCAGTTCATTGTCCCTGAGATCTTCCTCACAATGATCTTCCTTCCATGGTCTTTCAGGTAACGCCAGCTTGTATTGCCTGCCTCCCAATGACCAGTTCAAATAGTCTACAGGGGGGACCAATATCCAGCTGTAATAAACCCCTGCCCAACAGGCCAACATCCAATAATATCAGTTTGCAAGTGAGGGTCGGGTGGAAAAGAGAGGCATGAACGCTGGTGATGAAATAGATTATCAAAGGGATGAATTGGAGGGCAAGGGCAGGTTCTACAAGGGGGGGATCTGCAAGGTAAAAACGAAGCACTGCCACTACCAGTCGAAGGGCCCAGCCTCCAACATTGCCGGTGCCATCCACACAGTTCTCGAGGCCCAGCCCGACCCAGGTCTATCCTGTAGGAGCCATATTGGGTAGTAGCAATAATAGTAGTAGTAGAGGAAGCCAGCTGAAGGCCGGAGCCAGACGGGCGGGGACACACACCCCGCCCCGGAATAGAATGCGGCCACACCCATCGCGGCCTGGTTTGCGGCCTGGTCTGTTCCATATCCACCCCAAAAGGATCAACCTGGGTGGAATCACAAAAGGCCAGGCACCATGCCCCTCGTCTCGGGCCACAGGGTCTCACCTCCTTTGGCACTCGTACTCATTGCACAATTCTCCTGCCCCCCCACTCATTGTGGGGCGGCAATGCCCAGACCGTTCTCCCTGTTCTGAGGCACCAAACGCACCTCCTCGGGCCCCCAAAGTCTTCCCATTCCACTGCCTCTCCTTCTCTTTTCCGTTCCACTGCCTCTCCTTCTCTCTCTCAAACCACCCAGCCTTTGCAGCCGCCTGACTCTCACCACCGCTCTGATCGGGCTGCGCGGCTCCCAGAGCTCGCAGCACCCCCCAGGCTCCAATCAATCTCCCAGAGCCAGAGCCAGCTCCCAGGTCCATGGAGGCTCCCCGAAGACTCCAGCAATGCAGCACAAGGTACAAAACTTATTTTTCAAAGCTTTCAAAGCTCTTTTGATGACTTTAGCGAGCTCACAGAGACTCACTGGAAGATGCGCTGGGAGACGTGCCACCATTCTTCACGCATGCTCTTACAGGTAAAACATTGTGTTTGAAAAGACCCAAAAGACCCAAGAATACCAAGGAAAGAAACAAAGAGATTATCAGATAACTCAACCTATAGTTCTAACACTAGGAACAAAAGACCAGGCTCAAATGATCCTACTTTTTGCACATTGTGCAAAGACTTAGTTTTTTTTGACAAGGCTGTAATGCTGGGAAAAGCAGATGGGAAGAGAAGAAGAGGATGAATAGAAGCAAGATGATAAACTCAAATACAGCAGTGATGGATACATTGTTGACAAACCTGAAGAATGAAGATGGGAACAGATCCTTCTGGAAAAAAAAAATCTATCTATGTGGTCACTAACAGTTGCCACCATAATCAGTCAAACAATACATTAAATTTTATGTGAATTTACCAGGTTCCTGGAGCTATGGGAATCATAATGCAGTAATTTTGTTTATTAAATAATTCATAAAATGGTTATTAAACTACTGATATGTTTTCAAGAAGCATAAAGAAACCAAAGCTCAGTGTATAAGCAGAAGTATCTAAATTTAACATGTCATAGCTCAAGCAAAGTATCTTTAGGATCTGTGGAAGTTGGGACAAAATTTGTCTTGAAAAACTTGAATTGCCTTTATTAAACAGCATGTATTAAAGTAAGCTCTTGTGGCTACAGGAAAAAAAGAACAGAAACCAGACCCTAATAAAAATGAAGTAAACACAGGGCATTAGATTAATAATAACAATAATAACAATATTAATGTATTATTATAATGAGTAATTGTAGTAGGTTTATAATTATTTATTAAAATCCAGTATAAAGGAACAAGAGTATGCATTAATTAATTCTCAATTCTCAAATTATAACAATAATTATGTTATGGCAGACTACAGTCTCTGATTGTTATCCTTATATATTACTTGCTGAATCATATATGATGATTACATATTCCATTAATAATTTTTAAAAGAGTTACAGGAACTTTATTTCCTGGAAATCAGTCCCTACTTTGTACAATATTTCATGTTGGAACATTGAAATTAGAACCCATTTTAAGGCTTTGAAATATATTCTCAAAAATAAACACTCCAACCTAAGTCTGTAGAAAACCCAGGTGGAAAGGAACTTTTGCAGTTGACTTTGAAGGATCACTTGCAATCGTGCTAACTACAATAATTGCTTAAAAGAATGAGAAAGCCATAGCATATGGCAATGTTTTAGCAGACCAGTTCTTCATTTCAAAACTTTTAGGCCTAAATTTGGGATATGTGTAGGAATACCCAATTTAGCCCTTACAGCACAAGCCCTAATTTCTGACAAATATTGCAATATGGTATAGATCAAAAGAATTAGATTTACAGAGGGCTACATGGTGAATGCCTATTATAACATACCATTTGTATATAGTATATGCTCTTGTTCTCATCTCAGTGTAGGGATATCTTTTTAATAGTAAGAGAGTTAACTGTGTTCTTTGTTTAGTGAACCAAGTTCAACCCCTCCCAACATCCCAACTAAATTAAGTCCACAGAGTCTCTCTAAATTTAAAGCAATCTTTTCCAAGAAAGTAGATTTTAGGCTTCTCTTATTCAAACAGTGTCATTGGGAAATTCAATGTAGCTTGAACTGATAATTCATTAATTACACAAATTATGGTTTTATTAATTTATCTGATTGTAAATTGATCATGCTATACTGGAAACATAAGGATTTTGAGTGTCTAAATGTGTGTGTATATGGTTGTGTGTATGTGTATGTGCATGTATGTGTGAGTTTGAGAGAGACAGTTTACATGTATGTGTAACATACACCCCATCTCAGTCTCTATCTCTTTAACACATACAGTGGGAATCCCCTATTTTTTGTTTTCAAATGTAGTCTTCCATTCAGGTGAATATAGTGTTCTTTTCTAAATTTCCAAGGGAAATTCTGCCATGCATAAGTATGAATTTCTTTTGCCATCCAAGAAGAATGAATATATTGTGCTTTTTCCCAGATTGTGTACTTTTTGAGTGGTGAAGATTATCTGCATTGGCTTTTCTCCTCTCCTTGTTTTGTTGTATGAAGAACAAATATGTCTATCTAATGAATGCAAACTTTTGACAAGTCTATGTGAGCACTTCCATGTTAGGAATTTGTAACACCATCCATTCATCATGCACCAGTATCCAGTTAAAGAATAAATATCTTCTGTCAAGTTTTTGTTAAAGGGCAACTTATAAAGACCATAAACAACTCAGTCAATAATGAAATATTGAAGCAATCCCAAAAGTGGGAATTTGATTGGAGACCACATGGAAAGATTTGTAACAACCTTCTGTTTATCCAGTGTTTCTCTTTTTTGCATCCCTTTATCTACCCCATTCACATTATATGCAGAACAGGAAATTGGTTTTGAGGTACTAAAGGAAAAAAATCATAATGGTCAGCAACAAGTTAAAACAAATAATGTTTTTCATTTTCAGTGCTAATGAGTAGGTTTGTTTATACATGCCAAATCATATATTTTAAATATATTTTCCTAATTCTAAAGAAGAACACAACGTTAAGTAACTATTAATGCAAATTGTACAATCAGCCTGATTAATTTAAACTTTCTTTGTAGGCCCACTTTAAAAGAACCTGACTGTGGTTTAAGGATATGGTCAGAGATAATAGGCTAATATTAAATATTCTGAGGTTTTCTATACATTTAGAATATTTACAACTATGGCTGATTATTGTACAACTGAACAATACATTTACTTGCTACACAATGGATACTGGGTGATATACAAGTCTTATAGAAGTCAGTCAAATGTTTATTACAGTGAAAGATTAGTACAATTCAAAATACTCAACTTTATTTAACTTTATTCTAATTAAAAATTCTAAAATACAATAATAATGATAGAAGATACAAGAAATGTCTGTTTTAGTAGTAGAGCATTTCAGTGATCTGCCTTTAAATATCACAGACTTCAGACTTGAAGACATCAAACTAGATAAATAGCTAGGACTAGTTTATGAGTCTACTGCTCAAACAATGATCAGCATAAGGTTACTATTGGTTAGCACCGACAAAAGCATAAGGAAATGTATTATTTCTTGATTCATTTTTGACTTGATGAATTATAGAAAACAAATGTGCAGCATGTGTGGTCTAATATTAAAATAATTGGTTGTGAAAGGGAAATTCAGATCCAAATCTTTACTCAGTCATGTTGCATCTTGAATTGCTTTTATATTACAAAGATCATACATACATACATACATTTTCAGAGAGGGTGACAAGTTCTTAGGAGCAGCAGCAACAGAAGAAGTAAATAGGTAGAATTTGTAGTAAATTAATTGGACTATTTTTTTAAATGAAAATCATTGTTCTAATAAAGGGGAATATTTGTTAGATGAATATATAGCAGTTCTATGGCTTCACCAATTTTATTCATCACAGATGAAAAGTAGGTAACATTTGAATGACATAACTAATAAGTAATAACATGGAACAGGTAGAAAGATCTTAATTTGAAACTTTTGTTTAATGTTGGTAATTTTGCAAAATCTACATAATTTGAAAAAAAAGTCTAGATAATTAAAAAGAACATTGTGCATTAGAAAATGTACTTACTCAGAAGGACATTCATACAACTTAATTTTTAATTCAGTAGTATGGTATTATTCAAACTCTTGATAAAGCTCTTCTGGGTGCATTACATTTTATATTTATCCCTGCATCAAAAGAAGAGGATAAACTAAAAGAAAAAAGTAAAAAAGAAAGAGAGTGAGACTTGAAAAAAAGATAATACTTGAAAAGTGTTTTTCAGCAAACCCATACATCATTGTCAAGAGAAAAGATTAAACTTTATTGTTTCTTTTTGAACCAGGAACTCAAGGTGAGTGGAAATGTCTTGAAATGCAAAGTAGTTTTGCAGATAAAGTAAAATGGAGATGAAAACAGACAATAAAAAGACATTGGCAGTAATAGAAGAAACAGTCAAGAAATTTACTCTTTTTAATTGTAGTCCAGAAGTTTTATTTTATTGTTTGGACTTTCTCTTTCTTCCTTTCATCATGTCAAGTATTCCAATTTTTATCTTTTTAAACAAAATGAAATCAGGTTAAGAATGGCACCAAAATAATTATTGTAATTTGTTAGTTATGTGCTGCAGCTGCTGCCAAAATAAACCATACAATTCATTTAAAATATCAGGAAACTCCATTTAAGATGGTAGTTATATATCCATTGAGGATATAGTATAGATCAGATTTCCCTAGTATTAATCCAGTCTCTTAACAATATAACTGCAATTGATCCAGACTGTCACAATTATTTGGAAGTAATGGATGTCAGTACCCAAATGGTACCACAATGTTTAAACATTATTTTTCAAGTAGTAACTTTTGAAAAATTTCCAGCAACCAATTGCTACATACAAAACTATCTCTAACAAAAATTTCCTCTTGATATCATGAATTATTGGATTTGGCATGAACAGCCATATAAATATTTCTACAATAATGTAACTTCCTCAGTATATACTTAACATTTACTCAAGCCTGCTCAACAGAGCTTTTTTTCCTCCTGCCTCCTCCCCAGAAGTTTCTCTCTTCTTATCAGTCTACAATTCAAGAGCAGAGAGGCTTTGCATACATATAATTATTTAACTTTAATCCTTGATGCCTGGTCTCATATGTCTTCATTTTACAACTTGAAGAAAAACCATACAAAGCAATCTTAAAATAAATCTGCTTCAGAAAGCTGTCTTTTTCACATTAAATAAATGGTGAGGTGCTTTTACAAAAGAGAACAGCTGACAGTCTTGAACAGAGAGTTAGGAGGGAATTTACAGTAGAGAGTTCATTCTTTAGATCATCATCTTGATAGTTTAGTGTTAGAGTTGAGAAGAGAAGGTTGATTAGAGGCATCTGAGTAGGCTGAGAAATTAGGAGAAAGAAGCCAATAGAGCCTGGAGAAAGATGTGGGAGTAAAATTTGAGTTTTGCAAGTTTCCCAAGGATAAGATAGTGACAGGTTGACCATTAGAAACTCCCTTGATTGCAATCCAAAACACTGATGGATCTTCTTTATCATTACAATTGCTGGGGAAAATCTGGGAGAGGGGCTGTAATTGATTGGTTGATATTTAGGCTTTTTATCAACTAACACAAGGACAAAAGGAGGCTTCTATTATGTGGTTCTATTATTAGCTGATAAAGCTTGACTATTTGAAGTTTTGTCACAAGATTGCTGACCCATGCTTGTAGATTATTTACTGCTTGTAAACCAACAAATCACACATAATAAGTTTCAATTATGAGAAGGTGAATTTGGAGTAACTTTATATTATATAAGCTAATGTATTAATAAAGGTGTTTACATTAAACTATAATTTCAGTAATTAATTCCTTTTTAGGATAGATTTATTGACAAAATCTTTGAAATACTTAAATAAACTCTGTTATGGGGCGTTGGTCTTTCCTGATATGCTCCTTTTTGTTGTGTGGAGAGTTAATCCATAGATTGGGTTACTCTGTCCTTTTCCTAGCTCTTTGACTGAGTGGTAGAAGGTTAAAGGGGGGAGGCTCCTCCTCCTTCCCCAGGTTTCTACGAAGATGTTATCAACAGATAGACTTTCTCTTCTGTTCTCGCTCTGTGTCTGTCCCCTGATAGTCCAAGCCCGAGTACCAGGACCAGCCAGCCACTAGGTGGGCTGGATTAACTCTCCACACAACAAGAAGGAGCATATCAGGTACTGTAAGACCAATGCCCCTTCTCTGTTGAGTGTGGAGAATTAATTCATAGATTGGACATACCAAAGCAGTTGGAAGCTAAGGGAGGGAGATGGTCCGGTCTGGAGGATCTCGGGATGAATGGACTGCCTAAAGAACTCTCCTGCCAAAGGCAGCCTCGACCAAAGTGTACATGTCCAGATGATAATGTCAAATAAATGGTGATAGAATAGTCCAAGTCACTGCTCTGAAAACTTCCTTTATGGAGGCTCGCATGACCCAAGCTGCTGAGGTAGATGCACTCCTAGTGGAGTGCACTGTAATCCCCAATGGTGGATGGAGACCCTGGGAATTGTACGCCACTGTGATGCAACCTCGGAGCCACCTGCTGACTGTGGAAGAGGAAACCTCCTGACCCAGGGTCTGTGGTTGGAAGGATACCAGCAGAACTTCTGATTGTCTGAATGAAGTAGTTCTGCTGATGTAGATGCATAATGGCCTGTGAACATCTAGTATGTGCCAGATTGGGACAGGTAAGGCTAGGTCCTGTGCCCTGTGGAACCATGAATTGACTTTTGGTATAAAGGCGAGGTCCAGCTGCAACACCACTCTGTCTGGATGGAATACACATAAATCTGATCTGATGGAAAGTATGGCAAGTTCTGAAATCCTCTTGGCTGAAGTGATAGTTATGAGGAAAGAAAATTTCCAATAAAGTATTCATAGCAAGACGGTCTGCAAAGGCTCGAAGCATGCCCTCATGATGGCATGGAGGACCCTGGGAAGATCCCAGGTAGGAAAACAGTGAACCACCAGAGGTTTGAAGTTAGTAGCTCCCCTGAGAAATCTATGCACCGTAGGATGACATGACACCGTAGGATGACATGACACTGGGACTGCCAGTGTCACAGTCTATGACAGATGAAATGGCCACGACCTGTCATTGAAGTGTGTTAGGTCAGAGGCCCCTGCTGAGCCTGTCCTGGAGGAAGTTCAGAAATTGAGGAAGTGTCACTTGGGAAGGATCCCAGTATCATCTGTTGCACCAGGTACAAAAAGCCACCCACATGGCCTCATAAATGCAGTTAGTGGAGGGCCGGCATGCTGCCTGTATGATCCTTATAATGTCTGGAGGACATGTGAGCTCTGGAGAGGACACACTGCTCAATCTCCAGGAGGCTAGTTGAAGCCAGTGGTGGTCAGGGTGAGCCATTGTCCCTTGCGAGAGGGTTGAGTTGCCCTGTGATATCTTCCATGGATGACTGAGATCGACTGAGAACTCATGGAGAGTTCGATGAGATCGGTGAACCAAGGTCTCCATGGCCAATGAGGGGGCTAGGAGAAGAATCTCCTCCCTCTCTGATCTCACCTTCTGGATGACTCATGGAAGAAGAGAAAGAGGGGAGAAAGCATAGAGAAATCCCTGAGGATGTCATCTAGGTAGAACTGGAGTAGTAGCCTTGGCCATGGAATTCTTCCAGGACCTGCTGAATGACATGAATGTGGAGGAGGTGATCGATTGCATCTCTCATGAGTTAGCAAAGAAGAGGGTTGTAGGAAACGTGACAGGTGATGAATCTGCTTGGAGGCGGAGACCGAAATTCAAGGGTGAGGCCTAAATGGACTGTCTGCATCACCCCGGCATCTGACGTGATGTTGTCCCATTGGTTGGAGAAGAATGTGAGGTGGCCACCAATGGGAAGGTGGGATTCACCATCACTTTGAATGAAGGGGCCCACAATCCCCTTGAAATGGCCGTTTGGAATAGGTCTGCTGTTTGCCCCTGTAAGATCGGAACAGCTGGTGCTCTGGACGGTACTGGAAGAGCCATTGAGTGGAAGTTGAAGGCTCCTTGAACTGTCAAAAGGAGGGGTGCCTAGAAAAGGAAAACCTCCTGCAGTCTGATCCTCTATGAGCCAATGACAATCTTTTCCTGCCATCCTGTGACTCAATCAGAACCAGGTTCAGAGAATCACCACACAGCTTATTCCCCTTGAAGGGAGCAGCCAACTTCCATTTGGTCTTTAAATCTGCCGGCCAATGTTTAAGCCACATGAGACAATGGGTTGCTACAGAAGATCCGATAGTCCTAGAGGCAAATTTAGCTGTGTGGAAAGTAGCATCAGTGGACAGCTCAGCTGCAGCGATAAGTTTGTTGACATCCTGATGCATTCTCAGGTCGTCTGGAGCGATTCTGGCCTATAACTGACATAACCATAAAAGAGAAGCATGGTTAAAGAAGAAGCAGTGGTGGATGCTTTGGTTGCCCAGGCAGCCGCCTGATGGCTTCTGTGGAGGACTTGTTCCACTTTCTTATCCACAGGCTTGAGAGCATCAATTGCATCCGTGACCAAAATGGCGGGGGAAGACAGCACAACAACAGGCTCATCCACCTCTGGAGGATTCAATGAAGAGTTGAAAGCTTCTGCAGCATTGTAAATTCATTTCTTGAAGTTGAGAGGTGAATGGCCGGCTGCCAGGACCTCCCACTGCTCCTGAACCAGGTCTGTAAATAGCTGAGGTGCTGGTACTTCCTCTGCCTTGGTGGCCTGAGTGGCAAAGAGCAATTGCTGGGCCTCAGAAATTGGTGCCAGGGCAGGGACCAGTAGGAGGGTTAGTGATAGGAGGGTTAGCATTGAGCTGAGTGAGCGCCTTGGCCTTATTCAGGAGAGATCTGAACAAGGAAGGACAGAGAGACCAGGGAGGGATGCTGGTTCCATGTAGTCCTCCTCATCTGCCAAGTGTATGACCTCCTCCTTACCAGAATAGAGTGTTGAATGATCTGATGAAGAAGGAGAAGTAGACTCTGAGTACTCCAAGTCCTCCTCCTTGTGACTGGGCAAGAGAGGGGGTGGCTGGTTGGATCTGAACTGAGAGATGGAGTCAGAGGAAGGCATTTGGATAGGCCTGCTCTCTGGGGAGGCTTGGGTTAAGGCTTCTGTTATAAACTGCTTCATCTGGGCCAACAATAATCACTGATGTCAGCTGGTCTGGAGGAGAAGACAGGTGGGATCCTGGCTGAGCTGGTGGGAAGTATCATCTGCTGAGACCGAGATCCCAGAAGTAGGGGTCCTTTGACCTCCAAGGAACTCTTTGAGAGCCCTGAAGTGATGCATGGGAGATAGGGCCTGGAAAGGGAGGTCAGACACTTCTACCCCAGCTGGGGTAGCTGTCAGAAGATCCATAGAAGGAGGTGTGGGAGTGCCTACCCTAATGCCACTAGAGCTCTGAATTTCTAGGGACTTAGCCCATTGCTTATCTAGGGCCCTTTGCCTCCTGATGGCATCATTCTCCTCTGCTCTGGAAGGCTTTCTAGCACTTTTAGCCTATTTGGGCTTCGATGTTTCAGAGGAGACATGTTTCCTCTTGGCTGTACATTTGCAATGTGGGTGTGGATCTTCCGTGGAATGCTCCATACCACCTTAAAGAGAGGTGAAATTGCAAGAATACATCAGTCCTATGCAAAAATAAAATAGGCAAAAAAAGGCTGAGAAGCCAGATAGATTAAGTTGCCTGGAAGGTCCACCTATAAAAGAGGGCTGATGGAGTCTGTCCCCTCTCTGAAGGCCCCAGAGGGAAATGGAGGCCACCCTTCTGGCTTTGATAGCAGCCAGAAGGGAAAAGGAGTGTAAATTGTAATCACAGGACCATAATTGCAAGGTCCAGGAGATGAGGACCCTGGTTCAACATCCTCTGATGAATAAGGAGACCCTAGGACTGGCCCATGGCTCTGGGGGCAGCAGTGGAACCAAGGCCTTAAAAGTGACTGCCTTGGACATTGCGATCTTAAATAGGGTCATGCCTCCCCCTCATAAGCTCTGCTGCCTTGCTGGAAAACCTCCTTAACATCGAAGCTGTTTCTGAGTCTCCAAAACGGCACCTGCAGCCTTGGTAGCAACCACAGGACCAAAACAAAATGGCGGCCACAACAAAATGGTGGCTGCCACCATGAGGCACTCCAGCTTGCTGGTGAAATGGCAGGCTCATCCGCAAGGAATCTCCCCAGTGGCCAAAAGATTGAGACTATTGCTGTGTCTGTGTCTGCTCTCATGGCAGGATGCACTGTGAGGTCAGCGTGGTGTGTCGCCACTGCATCGTTGGCCTCACAAGCAGCCAGTGGTGTCTATCAGCTGATGAGTTCAGCCACGCCTGTGGCTTTGGTAGCAGCCGTAGGCCGCTGTACAATAAGTTTCTGACTTCAAGGGTTGCGTCCGAAGGCAAACAATACAATGAGCAAGCATCCACAACCTTGGGAGCAACCTCAGGCAGAATAGAAGTTCCATCGCCAGATCATCCACAGCCTTGGAGGTGGCCACGGCATCATTGCTGAAGTATTTTGAGGCTTGTCTCTTAATAAGGGCTCCCTAGGCGACTGGCATGGTGCTGTCCACCTCATAAGTGACTGCTGCACTGGATACGTTCCCACTGCCTGGTGCAAGCGGGGGTAGGGGGGATTAAAGGTTTGCAGTTAGTAAACAGAAAAACTGTGCCTTAGAAGTGGTCACAGAGAAAGCCCTGGCCTTAGATTCCTCCTTAGAGAAGACATAAATTGTCCTCACCCACCCCAGACTAACTAAGACTCACAGTTAAAGAAAGAAGAGAATTTCTGTTGAGTGTGAAGAGAGAGCTGACCTCAGTCTGGCTAGTTGGCTGACTGAGTAGAAAACTGGGGAAGGAAGAGGAGCCTCCCCTCTTTTAAGCTTCTACCACTCAGTCAAAGATTACATGTATTTGAGATAATCATGAAAAGTAACTAGTAACTAAGAAAAAGGAAAGGAAATAGAAAATTGGGGAAAGAGAAGAGGCAGCAAACACACACAACATTTCAATTGTTAAACAAACACTCAAATTTTTGCAGACATCATTCCAAGTTTGGAGTATGACTATAAAAATTCATTGTTATAATACCAGCTCATAATACTATTTAAGACAATGTAATCTTAAGGTATAAAAACCCAGTCAGTGGGTATAGAAAGTCAGAGTCCTTTCCCTAAATTTAAAATTTAAAAGAAAACATAATAAAATAGCCATCTGCTAGCATAAAGTTTTGGGAAGCAGGAATGCTGAGATCATCAAAAGATTCTCTGATCTTTCTCTAGGTCTGTATTCACCAGAGGCCAATGCAAAAATCAGATTAGAGTTCTGATCACAGGGAAGGACTAAGGAAGAACTTGGAACAGGATATCAGAGGAACATAATCAAGATAGTTTTCAATATCCAGGAGTCTGGCTTATTCTCTTCTAGCCAGACTATCTTACTTCTACTAAAGTAAAAGTTACCAAAATGCCTCTCTTCTAAAAAACATGCTTACATCCACTGTTTGAGTCTTTTTTACTGGGAGGTTAATTGGGGATGTGGCATCTTCCAAAGGACTAGGTCTGATGCCTTACTATTGGAATTAGTGATCAGCTGCTCAGAGCTATCATTCATGGATGGTTGCTCTGGAACTGCAGGCTGAGAAGGCTTTAGGTTCTCCTTTTTTGTTTCAGAGCCAGAAGAATCCTTAATATTTAAGAAGGTGTTCTCAGTTGAAATATAGGACAAGTTCATTTGTCAGAGCTCTCCAGAATCTTTGGATTAATCCAACTCTGATTATAGAAAGGCAACTGAGAAAGTGCAGCAGGATTTCTTCCTCCTGCCATATGACTGCTTATTAGAAGATTCAGATGATGAATCCATACAGTTGGACATTAAGAGAATTTTGCTACTTTCTAAAGAAAAGCATTATTAATAGACTCAAGAGCTACTTTTATTCCGGAGAATCTGATAAATAGTGTTTGCCTTCAGGGAGCGAAAATGCTTTCCTGATCTCATTGTGATAAACAGTCTGTTGTTGGGATGGCTGGGGTCCATCACTATCTTCATAGCTTTGGTT
>JAEANM010013731.1:0-14281 GCA_017656035.1 Myanophis thanlyinensis | reverse complement strand
GGCTGAAAAGAAAACAACAAGTAATGATGAACAATCTGAAGAAACTGCTCCAATGCCTGAACAAACTGACTAGCCAGTGGAAAAAACCAACATACAGTACAGGATAAAGATCCTCCTATGCAACAACTTGAAAGTGTAGAGCTACCGTAAGTGATCTAGCAAAGATGCTGAAAGAAAAGATTGAAAACCACATCAAAGAAAACATGGAAAGAAAAAGACTGCCTACTATTCATGAAATACCGTACATAGCAAACAAATGAAAGATCTGTTAACAACCGTGAACAACATTTTAACTTCCATTCCATCCAGCACATTATATGAAACCAACCAACCAATGTATAGCACAGCTCCCATTATAACTGCAGAACTGGTTATAAAATCCCCAAAAAGAAACCCATTGGAACACCAAAGTGGAAAATTTGACTTGAAAATAAAATAAAACTTCGAGGGGATGTCAGCAATTTGAAGTACTTGAAAGAAGGAAAACTATAGAATAAAAAGCTGAAAAATAGTTTACACAATAAATACAACCTGAAGGAAAAAATAATAATGGAAATTATGAAAGAACTAAAACAATGTGTAATAGCAACAGCAAAGAAAATTGAAAGATATGAAGGATGAATAAAACAATATTGTGAAAATGTCTAGTTCAGAAAAAAACAATACCTCTTCTACCAGTCCCTTGATGAAAATCAAGTCCAAACTAATGTTCACCCATGTAAAAAAAAAACTTTGAACTTCTGGAAAGAACTGTGGGAAAACCCAGTGGAATACAACAAAAGTGCCTCCTGGATCAAAGATATTCAATAACAAAAAACATGAAACAAAATGGAAAATATTAAAATAACAACTGAAATGGTTGCAAAATAAGCAAAGAAGGTTAAGAACTGGAGTGCACCTGGCCTGGATGAACTGCATGGATACTGGCTAAAAAACCTGACCAGCCTCCATCACTGCATGGCCATCCAATTTGATGAAATGCTTCAAAATGCAACAAGTAAAGAATGGTTAACAGCTGGCTGAACATATTTGATAATGAAAGATCCAGAAAAGGACACAGAACCAAGCAACTATCTCCCAATTGCTTGTCTACCAACAATGTTCAAACTTTTTACAAGAGCAAATTCAATATTCAGAAATAGAAAACAACTTGCATCCGGTAAAAGAAAAGGAAAGTATAAAAAATCAAGAGGAACAAAAGATCAACTACTCATTGACAAAATGATACTAAAAATGCAAGATAAATAAAAACGAATTTGAATATGGCATGGATTGATTACAAAAAAGCATTTGACTCACTTTCCCACAGCTGGATTAATGCCTGTCTGAAAACTTTGGAATCAGCAAAATTATTTGTGCATTTTTGAAAGCAAACATGCAAAAATGGAAAACAATTCTAACAGCAAATGGGGAAAACATTGGTGAAGTCAACATCAGAAGAGGAATCTTCCAAGGGGACTCACTTTCTCCACTACTGTTCAACATTGCATTAATTCCACTGACAATAATCCTACAAAACACAAAAATGGGATACCAAATCTCAAGCCAACATGGCAAGATAAACCATCTGCTATACATGGATGACTTAAAATTGTATGTGAAAAGTCCCACAGAACTTGAATCAATACTCAACATAGTCCAACTGTTCAGCAATGACATCAGAATGAACTTTGGACTCGAAAAATGTGCCATATTATCCATGAAGCAAGGAAAAATGAAAAAACAAATAGGAATAGAACTAGGAAATGGAAGCATTGTGAAAGCATTAGCAAAGGATAATGGTTACAAATACCTAGGCATATTGGAAGCAGATAATGTCTTGAATGGAAAAATCAAAGAGTCAACACAAATACATCAGGAGGGTCTGCAAAATATTAAAATCAAAACTGAATGCTGGAAACATAATTAAAGCTATTAATACATGGGCAGTTCCAGTGATACACTACCCAGCTGGAATCATCAATTGGACTTTGCTGTACTGGAAAATTTGGACTGGAAAACATGGAAACTTTTGAATATATACCACACATTACATCCACCAAGTGACATCGACAGGCTGTACCTGACAAGAAAAATAGGTGGCAGAGGGCTATTGCAAATCCATCAAACTATAGAAGAAGAAAAGTGAAGTTTGAATGACTATGTGTACCAAAGTACAGAAAAATTGCTGCAGGCTGTGAAACTGGAGATCATCATTAAAACAACAGAAACAAAGGCAGAATATACAGAAAACAGCTAGATGACACATTAAATAGATGGAAAAGCAAAGCTTTGTATGGACAGCACTTGAAAAACATTGAAGGAAAATGTGACAACAACTTGATATGGGCATGGCTTAAGATGGGAACCATCAAGAAAGAAACAGAAGGTTTAATACTTGTTACTCAAGAACAAGCACTACAAACAAATGCCATGAAAACAAAGATCCAAAAAACCACCAACAATCCAAACTGTTGACTTTGCAATGACAAAATTGAAACTGTTTCACATTTAATATGTGAGTGCAGCAAAATTGCACAAACTGATTACAAAGCTAGACATGACTGAGTTGCTAAACTAATCCACTGGGCATTATATAAAAAATACGACTTACCTGTATCCAAAAAGTCATGGGAGCACAAAGTGGAAAAAGTTGTCAAAAATGAGAAGGTAAAGATCTTGTGAGACTTTCGAATACAGACAGATTGTCATTTAGAATACAACACGCCACCAGAGTTGAAGAAAAAGAATTAGAAAAAAATCACAAAATATTGAGACCTGGCCATTGAAACCACTCATCATCAAAATAATTTTACAGAGTATATCAAGAAATTGCAGTTTCCTGCAATAACACCAGCAAGAACTGCAAAAAACTGCACTCCTTGGAACAAAATATATTTTGAGAAGGTACTTGGTCAATACCTAGAATGCTGGCAGCAACCTGTATCAACCATCAGTGCCAGTCAATAATGTGTCACATTTTTAAATATTCAGTTGACTGAGTTTCATGTTTAATGAATAAAGTGTATAATAGTAATAACAGCAATAGCACTTAGACTTAGCACTTGGATATTGTCTCACAGTGCTTTACAATCCTCTCTAAGCAGTTTGCAGAATCAGCATATTGGCCTCAACGATCTTGGTCCTTGTTTTACTGACCTGGAAGGATGGAAGGATGAGGATGGAAGGATGGAAGGATGAGTCAACATAATAACATTATTATACATAATAATACAATCAGGTACATTATTATAAAACATAATAATACAACCAGGTACACCATTTTGATTAATATAGTCATTTCTGTGCACACATTCCTGTAATCCTCAAAAACTCCCCAAGTTTTTCTTGTATTTTTGATGAAAGAACATTGCAGAATTCAGTGTAAGATTTTTGAAATACAAGTGTTGATACATACTTTTGTCAAAAATGAGAAATTAAGGTAATTCTGTTTCCCTCTTCCTTATCTACTCTCATACCTTATATAATAGATATTCTTTCCTAGAATAGGTTTTGAGTTATGTTTTGTTTCAATTTTTGGTTTTGTTCTGGTGGGGATTTTTATATACTTAATTATCTTTGTTTCTTTTTATGGATCTATTTTCCTATGTACACTTTTATTATTTTAAAGTTATTTTTTAATCATTCTATACATTATAGCATTTTTAAAAATATTGATATTTATTCTTTTCAGATTGGTGGTTGCTTCTTTCATAAGGAATGGAATGTCATATGGGTTTGAACTACAGAAACAAAGACATAAAAATAGTATCATTTAGTACATGATTATGGCGAATAATATATTTTATGGAGTATTCAAACTTTGGTGAGCAAAAAAGAATCTATTTTCCACAATGTAATTGAAATGTTGCTTCTTTGAAAAATTGATTACAAAAATTGATTACAAACAAACAAGTAAATAATTAGACACAAGGAATATTGAATTTCCAATATTAGTATTGGAATTAGTATGACCCTAATTAAAACACTGACAAACTGTTTTAATTAAACAAACTTTAACTACCACTTCAACATCTACAATATCCTACTGAAGTCAACTACTGTTGTTTTGGAGTGTTATTTAAAAGGTTTGCCCATTAAGGCTGAGAATTCTTTGAAAATGATTTGGAAAAAGTGCTTAGGATTTGGCACAGTGCAATCCCCCTCCTTACTAATCAAAGCTTATCAATTGTTGTAACTTTTAAAACAGCCACATCTCTTTTCACTTTTGTGTGTAATTCTGAAACATACATGTTTGCTTTAATGAGTAGCCAAAAACATGCTGTACGTTGAGTCCTGAATTAATTCTTCCAAACCATTTTTAAAACATGCTTGCTCTTGATATCTGTGCCTTGGTGTTTCTTGTACTGTTTAAAAACCATGAAGATTACAAAAAGTACTGAAGATTGTTAGTGTCCTCTCACACAGCTCTAGGCAAAAATACAAGTAGCCCTCAATTTATGACTTAGCAGCAGTCTGAAATTATGATAGATCTCCTCCCAAAAGCTACTGTACTTATGATCTTTTGATGTTCCAATGTCAGCCCCCAACATGTGGCCATATTTTTGACACTTGGGCAACCAGACTGCATTTATTTATTTATTTTATTTATTTTATTTGCCAGGATTTCTATACTGCCCCCTCTCCCAAGGGACTCGGGGGAGGGGGCAGTATAATTTAAGGTTGTTAGACATATGACCATGATTTATTTCTGGCTTCCACCCAAAAAGGCCACATAGCAAATAGGTTCACTTAATTACTGTGGGGTTGGCTTAATGACTGTTGCATTCACTTAATATTCATTGTGAAAAGAGTCATGACATTGGATCCAGTCATGTGACCTACTTCACAGCCATCACAACTCATGACTATAATCCCAACATCAATTATAGTTGTAACTTAAGGACTACCAGTACTACTCATGGTTTCTTCTCCAGCATCCATCATTGTAACCTTAATCAACTCTATTCACTACCCTAAAGCTGCTGCTTAGACACATTTGGGCTATTCCCCAAGGGCTGACTATTGCCTCAAGTGCTGTGCCTGACATTATCACATGCTATGATCCGAGTCTTGGGCTACTAAAATGGATTTAACTTGCATTGTGGCATCTTTTCAAAAGTTCTCTTGATCTCCAAGAAATTACCGTTCAGACAAACAAAAGGCTGCCAGAGTACCAGAACAGAACAATCAATAACAGTTCCAGAACAGAAGGAGTACCAGAACTATCGATACGCACCAATGAAGATGGCAGAATTTCCAAATGGTATTCTTCTTATGGTGCTTCATGCTATGCCCCATTGGTATGAGCTTGGTGGCACAATAAGTGCAATGTTGCAGGCAAATTCTGCCCATAGCTTAATGTTCACTCTTAATAGAGCTCAAGGTTGACTCAGTCTTCCATCCTTCTGAGGTTGGTAAAATGAGGACCCAGATTGTCGGGGGAAATATGCAATTAAATCTGACATTGTAAAGCACCTAGAGAATGCTGTAAAGCACTATGGGGTAATATATAAATCTAAATGCTATTGCTGTTAAATGTCAGGAAATCCAGAGCATTATTCTCTGTCTTATGGTTCTCTTCCCAAGTAAGGCACTTGTCATATGGATACAGTTTCTACATGGCCTCATGTAAGAAATCAGAGAGAATTAATGTGAAGCAGCTTAAAGTAGAAAACCAGAGTAATATTTTATAATCAGTCACAGCAAACAAATGCATCTCACAATGTTTTCAGCTTTTGACCTCTAAAAATATCTGGAGGGTAAAATATTTGCAGGGTAAAACTTGCTGTTTACCCTGAAACCAATTTTATTTCTACTGAGACAAAAATACCATCAAAGCTGGATCACAAGGAAGATAGCTTCTCAAAGCCAGCTGTGCCCCAGCACAGTGATTATATACTAAATGTTATTATTCAGTTATAATTATTAAATCTGTACACATTTTGCTCTCATCCAGTTTCACTAAAACTGTGTGTATCCTTATTTTAGATAGCTTAAAACATGTATATAATTCTTTGAACTGACTTTTTTTTTAAAAAAAATTGCTCTCACAAGATGTCTTGGATTTTCCAAGGCATTTGGAAGTCTGATTACTGATCAAGAATATTTCTTTTTTTTCCTTCTGTTCCTTGCAAACAGTTGTTGCCAGCTTTCACAGGAAAAATCTTTATTATTATGGTTTATCACATAGTTAGCCAGATGTTTAAACTGGATTTGGCATTTTTATCCACCCATCGAGTTTCTCCCAAGGACTTGGGATAGACAGGTATTCTGTGATGGTTTCAGTGGTATCGCCATAGGATGTAAGCTTGTTTTTCTGTTTTTCTCTAGTTCATTTTCGTTATTCTGCTGTCTCCAGATACTGTAACATCAACTATTCATACTTTTTTTGTCTTTCATATCAACAGTTGTTAAGCCTTGAGTATTGTACAGTAGGTGGTTCTTTGTTTGCATTCTAAAATCCAATAACCCTTATCTTCTTCATTTTCTACAATTTGTTTATTTTGGGGTCCCACCAGTTGTTACTTTCAGGCAAACCTCACAATACAGAGGAAAATCTTGTACTGTAGATTAAAACTATATTCACAATAAAGACAATTTCTATTTGCTCAACGATATTCAAAGAACTTTGGTCCGCCATCAAAAAAGTGCCATTAATTTCTTGGTGTAAAAATATGCATTAATCTTGATGTAATATTTATTTAGTTACATTAATTTTGTTCCAGATACATACTGAAGTATTTGCTATCAACTTATAGTTCCTGAAATTACATCTATACATTTAGACATTTTTAAGTCAGCATATTGTGATATATTTAAATATCCCAACATTTGAATTAAGAGTTAGTATACTCTTCTGTGTGAACAGTAAATCCTAATTTCTTGCAATAATCAGTAGGTGATATAAATTCCAAAGGCAATAAATAGAATTTTTCCCCATTTATTTCTGTATTGCTGTAGAAGTCTTATTGATGGTCAACTTTAACAAGATCTGTCTATAAGATGTTCATATTATGTTTCGAACGATGTCCAGATTTGTTATAGTAATACCTATAATATTAGGTAACATAGTTTCTTTCCTTCTAAGCCAGAGATGTATTAATAACCCCTATAGTTTATGAATATAAAAATAATATCTCTCATAAGAATTGCTGCATATGGTCTTTTAAGTGTGCTTTTAAAAAATGTACTTAATGTGACTGTACTTAATTTATCATTTCTTTGCTTTTGTTTTGCCAAGTAACCTTGAAACAAGAAGAGAAATTGATAATGCATCACTTTGCTTTAATGAATGGCTTGTCAAACTCCAGGGTGAGTGACTTTTTCTTTGGTTACAAACTTTTTTTTTCACACCCTCATCTTCTATTGCAGGGATTTGGATCTGTGCCCTTGGTCATATCTGTCAAATTCTTCATTCAGTGTTCAATCACTGTCTGGAACCATTATGTAATTAAAGGACTGTTTATTGATGATGACTCATTTTGTGTTCTGTCTCGCTTGACATTGGCCATCACTCTCTGAAATTTGTAGGGAAGAAGATTAATTCAGATTAGTTCATATCTGACTTACATTTCCACTCACTTAAGGGCCCCTTCCCATTATATTGTCTGGAACTATAACCTTTTTGATCTGGCAGAATGCCATCATTCCCATGATAAATGACTTTAAATTATTTTTGTAACCCAGGTTTTTATTATAAATTTTGCTCTCCATCAGTTACTACTTCTTGCTTTGTCTTTCCTCTGGTCTCTTTCACATGTCAATCAATACCTCTATGGCATATAATAGAGTCATAATAAGTTGGGATCCTAATGATCAGAGTTAGTTTTTCATGCACAAGCACGGCCTTTTATTGAATAAATCTTGACACAGTCTTGAGCTCTTTTATTTAGTTCACCATTTAAATAGAGTTTTCATTATCATTTAGATCCTCTAGTGTGGAACTCTAACACATAAATAAATAATCCAAATACTTCATAAAATTATATTATAAAATTAATTATAAAATTAAACAAAATCATATTTTATATGAAATCTAAAACAAAAAAAACACTAAGATTCCATCATGTTCTTAAGACATTTAGAAAAATTGATGATCTTTTACCTCAGAGCTACCTTTAGTCTAACTCTAAGTAAGCTAGGATGCCAAAGTTTAGGCAGTGCTAATGCCACGCTACTTTAGAAATGATTCTTAAAATGTCAATGTTCACATCAGCGGGAGTGGCACCATCATTCAGTATCACCTAACATATTATACAGAATTCCCTTGAGATAGCTGAAAAGCCTGTGATGCATTATTTTACTGTTTATTTATTTTATTTATATCCCACTGTTATTATTTTTATTAACAACTCAAGGTAGTGAACATCCCTAATACTATTTCTTACTTCTATTTTTCCCCACAATGACTCTGTGAAGTGAGTTAGGCTGAGAGAGAAAGGGACTGGCCCAAAATCACCCAGCTGTTTTTCATGTTTCAGGTGGAAATAGAACTTATGGTCTCCTAGTTTCTAACCTATGTCTCAACCTGACTCTTAACTTTTTTTTAGCCACTCTGTGTTTACTACATTAGGGGAATGCTTTTGTGGGCAAACATAAGGTTTTAGGAAACTCTGAATCGCATTGTAAATGAAAATAGAGCTATGCCCTATACAAAGCTATAAAATGGCACTTTGTTGCTTTAGGAAACAAATAGGGAATGACAATTTAAGTCTCTTTCATAGCTTATTGTCCATTTACCTGTATTTTCCACTTCAAATCCTTGCACTGCATTACGGTGATTGTGATCAGTTACAGCTGTAAAAAGTCTGTCAATGAGCTGCACCCCAGAATAGATTTTTTCAGGAAGGAGGAAAGGGAACTGAAAAATTTTAAACAGCTCATTTTACCTGTTCAGGAAACTTTAGAGTTTTTAAACAAATTCAGTGAACATTCAGGGTAATTGCTACCTTTTAAGACAGTGTTATAGTTGTTTTTAAATGTTTTTTTACTTTATTGTGACTTATTTTATAATGTCTTTTATTCTTCATGTGAAGTACCTTGTGCAAACAGTTAATCGAGAAAGCAAGTTGAAAAAAAGTGAGTTTTCCTAAAATGACTAGCTTCCAGCATAGAACAGCCTCTTAAGCAAGGTATTTTCCATCTCAGAACCTGACTTTGAACTAGCTTTCAAAGGACCACTTTACTTTACTTCACTTAGCTTGGCAAAAAAAAAAAAAAAACACTTCTGTGCATGTGAAGAGCATACACAATAGATTCTTTTCTTAAAGCAAGGCAGCCAGATGAGGCAGATCAATGACTCCAATAGAAGCATTTATTTTATTTATTTATTTATTCGATTTATATACCGCCCCCTCTCCCGAAGGACTCGGGGCGGTTCACAGCCAATAAAACAACATCAACACAATACCAGTTAAGAACAATTAAAATAATTAAACCACGGCTGCTTAAATATCGTTTTAAAATCAATTTAAATAGATTAACTTTAAAATTCAAGAATAACAGTTGTAATGAATGTGATCAATATTATTTTGTTAGTACCAAAATGATTAACACCCAGGCGACATGCTGTTCACACACTGATATGTTGGCAAAAAATAAAAAATAAAAAACTTGAAAAAAAATTGTTTCTACAAACCTGCAACAAGTAATTTAAAACCAGTTAATTAAAAAAATATATTCTTGAGTGAACACATACTTATTCATTTTGCATTTCAATAGGGTTTTAAATCAAAGACTTTAATCTTGATAAGGGCCATATTTATATAAATTTAAAGCCCAAATCTTTAACTCTATTTCACATCAAAACCATGAAAATATGTAAGGTAACCTTATCTAGGCTACAAAAATTGGGTGATGGCTAGATGACATGCAAGAAAGTTATCATTTCTGTGCCAATTCCTCTTGGTACAACTAATTGGAGTCTCAAAGGTGCTTTCTAAAACGCAACTAGAATATCTTTGTCCAGAGGGCACACTGGTGTATAAGTGGGGTAAAAGAGACAATCTATGTTAAAATTGAACAGCTCCCTTTCAATAGAGGGGGAAGGCTATGACACCATCTTTCTTCTGGGTACAACACAGTGCTTTCGGTAGTTCTAAGAAGGTTCCATGCCTATTTGCACTTATGATTCAGGTTACCCTGAAGATACAAGTAAATCACCAAGCGGCTTCAACCTAAGAGAGCTAAACCACTGACCTTCAGTACTACCACATAACTACAAAGAAACCATTCCCCACCACTCAGTCAGAATTGAAGACGCTTCTTGGATGAGAAGCTAAAGGTCTTCAAGGAAAGAATAGTAGTTGCTTTTTGGAAAGCATCTTTTGGACAACCATGACGTGTATGACCGAGAATCTCCAGATACCTAACTGGAGTTTAAATTTATGGTTTAAATTATGGGTGCGAAACTCTAAGGATGCACGTTGGTCTTAAAGGATGACACTGCTAAATCAGGATCTTTCCACATCAGTTACTCTACTCCTCTTCCTGCATAAAAGGCGAACCTTTCGCTTTGGTTTGCACCGCCTTTTGCGGAGGTTCATCGGCTGTGCCACGCCCGCCGCTGCTTATACCATTTGCGCGCGTGCGCGGCGTATCCGATTCCTTCGCTCGAGGACTAAATCAGCTGCGATGGAGAACGCGGGGACAACACCGCAAGGAACTGCCGGACGTAAGAGGATCCCCAACCGGGAGAGGCCCACGGCCGAGAATGAGGCCCTCAATCTGATTGCTCGCGAGGTATGGCAGCATCAGGCCTGGCCGGTTTTGTACTTTCCCTTCCTCTTTCAGTCTTGGTAACTTCCCCGCCTTGGCCGTCTCTCCTTGGTTCGCTGGAGGGCCTTCCCTCCGCCGAGGGCGCCTGTGGCAGGCGGGACTGGACGCTGACCTCCCTCTCCAGGGGGTCCGATCTCCGCTTCCTCCGTAACGCCCCTTCTCGTAGATTTCTGCGTCGTCTCTCTTTCTGGGCTTCCGGGCGGCATGGGGGAGGGTGGACGGGGCAGGCGGCCAGTTCACCGCCTGTTAGTTTTATCAGCAGAGGCTTGTGCGCGTTTAGCTGTTCCCTTAAAATTAACGGGAAGTAGTGTGAACACAACCAAGTGCGCACAAGTCTCTGCTGATAAAACTAACAGGCACCAGTGAAAGAATGTGTGTATTTTTATAATCTTATATCCGAGTTATCTGTGGTTTCCTCCATTGTGAGTTGTCCTCCAATTTACTTTTTGCTGTTCAAGATTTTTTTTCCATTTGTAATATATTTTTCTATTTTGTATAGGTATGTGCTGCTATGTTAGATTATTTGATTTTTAAATTCTGCCTTTATTATTTTATCAGAAACTCAAGGTGTTAAACATATAATAATTTCTTCCTATTCTCATTTTCCACACAACACAAATCCTGTGAGTTGGGCTGGTAGAGAGTGAGTGACTGGCTCAAGATCACTCAGCTGGTTTTCATACCTATGGCAGGACTAGAACCTACCATATCCTGGTAGTATATGAAATTAAGAAAGTAGGGTGAAATTGTGGATTTAAACTAATTCATTTATTAACAGGAATACCATAAAAATAATTGGTAATATATAATTTATATATTCTGAATTAAATAGCATAAATGTATAGAGTCTATATTTGTTATTCAGGTAGTCCTCCACTTATAACAGTTTGTTTAGTGACCATTCAAAGTTACAACAGCATGAAAAAAGGGACATGACCATTTTTGACATTTAACCACCCTTGCAGCATTCCCATGGTTACATAATTTACATTCGGATCAGGGTGGATTTGATTTAAATCAAATCATGATCACTAGTAAAAGGGCTTATTTTAAATTAACTCAACTGAAAGCATAATTTTTAAAGAGCAACTGTCATCTGTCTCCCTCAGTGGCTCCTCCTCTGACCTGCTGTTGACACAGACAGTCCCAATATTGCAGAATATACAGCCTCATGGTATATAACTAAACTCCATTTCATGCTGAATAAACTAAATTATTAATGTATTTTAAATAGAAAACTATATTTAGATAGATTTTTACTCCAAAAGCATTTTATTAAAAAAATCCAAATTAAATAAGAAAAATCTGATTTAAATTAAAAAATCTGATTTGTTTATTTAAAAAAAATCTATTTTTATCCACCCCATTCAGATGCTTAACAACTGACTCACATTTATGACGATTGCAATGTCCCATGGTCATGTGATCATCTTTCTGACAAGCAAAGTCTGGAGAAACCAGATTCACTTAACAACCAGGTTAATAATTTAACAACTGCAGTAAGTCATTTAACTGTGGCAAAAAAGGTAAAATGGGGCAAAACTTAACAAATATCTCACTTTAGCTTACAGCAACATTAAAGAATTGAAGGAATTTTTGGCAAGTACTGGTTGTGTACAGTACTATATATAACAACAATACCATGTTTTTCATATGTCTGGCCTGTGAGGTAGAGTGGTAAGATGGAAGCTTTTTCTTACAAAGAAAAGCTTGGCTACATTTTGCAAAAACGTACATCAAGTCTGACAAAAGCAAAATGTGAAAATAAAAAGCACATAGAAAAATGTGTTATTATCTGATGAGACTAAGATTGAACTTTTTAGCCATAATTCCAAAAAGTATGGCGCAAAAGCAATACTGCACATCACCAAAAATACACCATATTCAAAGTGAAACATGATGGCAACATTATGCTTTGGAACTGTTGTTTTTTTTCAGCTGGAACTGGATCTTTAGTCAAGGTGGAGGAAATTATGAACAGTTCTACATATCAGTCAATTTTGGCACAAAGCCTTTATGCCTCCATTTTAGTGTACATTTTTTCCTCCTAATTTTTTTGGTTTGTTTTTCAATTGAATTGTTGCATTAAAGATGGAAACCATTCTGAAGTGGTCTTGATCTATTTTTTTTTTACATATCAGAACTTATTTTCACAGGGGTGGGTAGACTTTCTATATCTGCTATATTTTGACTTTTCTGTCTTCACAGTTGTCTGGGAAAACATATTGTTGCATTGGATTTTGAGCCAAAGTTGGATTTAACAGCTCTATTATAAAGAACAAATGGTTTTATTTACTAGTTTTATTTATTTATTGTGGTGGCTTGTCAGCGGCCAGCAGAGCTGTTGGCAGACTTCAACAGCGAGGAACAACATGAGCCTGTACAGGAGTCTGGGGAAATGTTCAGAGATAGAGCTGGGATCAGGGATGCCTGTCAGTCATCAGTTGCCTTCCAAGTGGAGAGCAGTGAAGAGGAACAGGTGGAAACTGTCCTAATGTGCACATGCGCAAAGCTGCTAGAAGAAGAGAGCAGCTCTGGAATCAGGGCTGATTAGGAAGGCATGGCACATGTGGCTGGTAATTGGCCCCTTAAAGACCTTAAAGAGACCTTAAAAAGAGGAGTGAAGACCTTAAAAAGAGGAGTGAAGGGGAGGGGAATTTGCAGAGAACAATTTGTTCACATTGCTTCGGAGAGATCTGTTTCTGCATTTGTGTCTGCAAAAGGAATTTTGAGTCATTCTCTGGCCTTGGTCCAAGCCTGATAGGAGTCTGGGCTATCATCCAGATACAAAATAAAGAGTTTTAGTGGACAGCCAAGTCTGTTTTCTTGTCTTGAGAGAGGCCTAGGACAGAACATTTATATTCTACCTTTATTTTTATCATATGTATTCATTTTTACCTTTGCAATTATAATTTGTAATAACGTTACTAACATTACTAATAAACGGCCATTTTAAACAACAACATTATGGAATGTCACAGATAGCAGAAGTTTAAAGTCCAAGAAACCACTGGAAAGCTGTTGACTTTGGCAGATTTAATAGTATTGATGATCCAAATCCAGAATAGAAGAAGAAATGCTGAATGCTTAACAATTTTAAGTAAGCATTTTATGTCATAAATAGTATAAAATTGAGCCTTGTATTTAATTATTTTATCTTAAGTGTTACAAATTCATAGATTTGTTTTTGTGACAGGAAATTTCAGATAGTTTAGTTGTTTTTGGTTCTTGACATCTACAGGATATATATATTTTTAAAGGGAAATGGCTATGACCAATAAAAGGAAATTGTACAAATTGTCAAATTGCATTGTCTCCTGTATCAAGTTCTAATGTATGTTGCTCACATTTTTATTTGGGCAGAGTGGAATGTGAAGTACAGTGGTACCTCTACTTACAAAGAGCTCTACTTACAAAATTTTTGACTTACAAATTTTTTTTCGAGAGAAAAATAGTCTCTACTTACAAATTATGTTCCAAGATACAAAAGGCCATCAGCTCGGGCAGGTACAGTACTTGTTCT
>JAEANM010013730.1:0-14282 GCA_017656035.1 Myanophis thanlyinensis | reverse complement strand
TATTCTATTCTATTCTATTCTATTCTCTGAAATCTGTATTATTTTATATATTTTGGCAACTACTCCTTTTCATTAGACATTTTCACATAATTTGCCAGGAGAAAGGCGTCATGTAGAACAGAAAAATTAAATTATTATACTGAATCAGACTAATGTCCCTCTAGCTCAGAGTTCATGCTGGCTGGTTTTATGTCTCCAGAATTCAAGGCTGCAAATTCTCATAGCCCTGTGAGATAAAGTGAACGATTAAATATAGATTATTCTGTATGTAAAATAGAGACTGAACCACAAGGTGTTGTTCTCTTTATCTTGGAAATACTGGTAAGCATTCTGTGCAGGAACAATGGCAGTATAAACTAGAGAAAAATTACTAGAATTTTGAGTTCATGTTCAATTCAGTCCTTTATTGTCAATGCACAACATGTGTGCAGCAAAATTGAATATATTGTTGAATATATTTGAATATATATTGTTGAATATTATTGAATATATTGTTGATCGGCCTTAATTTAAATTAGCTAACATATGGCTTTTGTGCTTCTTGATTATTGCAAGGTGCCCATGCTCTTGAAATTGTAGTTTTGTCCTAGAACTGCAGATTCTGTTTAAATGTTCAATTAATTAGAAAATACCAGACTGTTCAAAAGATAAGTCTACAATTTCTGACAGTTTCAATGAGTGAATAGCCTAAGCAGTATTTAGATTGACTTTGAAAAATAGGTATGGTATAGGTATCCATGACAATTTCTTTCTAGGTTTAAAAACCCACAAGGATTGAAATCCAGGGAAAATGTTCATATCACAAAACAATGTTTAATAGCAATCATTGCCTTGTTCATGGAAAAAAATAAATTGAAACTCAATAGTTTTGGGACAGATATTCCTGATCCATCAAAGGCAGATCAAGGGATGCTAGACTACTTAGGAAATAACAATAAGCATGAATTTGTAAGCTAGTCTTAAAGTATTCCCTTCTACCCTGCTCCCAGTCCCAGAAATGAGTACAGCAATGTTGGAAAACCTTGTAGCATTGTATAACTCACATCTGTCTTCTTCTTTATCTACCTGCCTTGATAAAATAATTTTTAGAAGTTTTTAGAAAATTACTGTTTTAAAATTCAGATTCAATTTATTATAGATTATGGCCTTTCTTCCGATCTTTTGTTTTTGAGTAGATCGTCTATTGATCAATCATAGCTTTACTGTCTAGCCAGAATCCATATCAATTATTACTAGGGCGGAACAAGGATTTTCCAAGCTAAAAGCATCGAAAATCAGGACCGCACATTCTAATAAAATGGGCAAGTAATGATGACAAATTTTTCTTATACCTAATCTTGTAGGAAGATTAAAAAGGAGGGCCTTTTTAATGAAAGCAGGGAATCTGGGAATTATAGGTCATCCAGAGAGCTAAAGCTCCCTTGCCCCCCTCCCCCCTGAGGACTTTCATGCTTAGTGTACTTCACTTGTAAGAAGGAGGTAACAGATGTTTATCATTTGTTATGCAATCAAAAAATGTGTATTATCTAATTATAATTACATAATCTCAATCTTGCTTGCATTATCCTTTTTTTTCTCTGGTGTGATTTCCCTGTCTCTTTTGTTGCTTTTTTGGCACAACATATTTTGTTTTACTGTCTGAATTTGGTAAACTACAGTTTTCACTAACCATGATTTACATGGAAAACATAGGTAGGAATTACAAGATGTGAAAATCAGCAACATATCTTCCAAGGTAGCTGCTTTGGATATTCCAAAAAAGAAATTCAGTTGGAGGGAGGGAGGGATGGAGGGAGGGCAGGCGGGCTGTGTAGAGTGAGAATAATTTGGTGATAGCAGGAATAGATCAAAAAGGGGAGAACAGAGGGAAAGTAGCAGAGCTGCAATAGCAGCAGTGCTAGAGGATTGAATGATAGTATGTTTGAGTGGGGTCCACACTGGACCCAAGACATTGGCAAGGGTGAATGAAGGCCTGGGTACAGGCAGAAACCACAGAGGAGCCTAGGTCAGGGGTGGGCAATTGTGGCTCTTTTATGACCTGTGGACTTCAAATCCCAGAATCCCTGGTCAAGACAACCTAAATAAAATGGAGAAAACATGGTGAGGTGTAAATGTAAGGAACCCTTACATTTCAAAATGTTTCCTCCATTTTATTTAGGTTGCCTTGCCCAGGGATTCTGGGATTTGAAGTCCTCAAGTCATAAAAGAGCCACAATTACCCACCCCTGGCCTAGGTGCCAAGTAAAATACCAAGAAAAGGGAATTATCAGAATCTTGAATCTCCTACACAACTCTTTCAATCAAAAATTTAAACGCCATCACACCACTCAAGTTGTACCCAGAGAAGTCTAACTGCAGATTGAGTGCTGCAAAGATACAAGTATTTTAAGGAAAAATAAATATATATAAAGGGTAGAGATAAGATATGCTAAGAGAAGCTAGAATAAGTATCAAGAGTATCAGATGGATTAATGAAGAAAGATATGTGGGATAAAAAATAACCTCCCAAAAATTGAAAGTATAAATTGTAGCAGTATAAACATAACATTAAATAAGATTTATTTAATCGTAAAATTGGTCAAATAAGAAATGAATTATATTAACCATAGTAATTTGTCCAAGAGTATGGGAGGAGAATATGTTTATTTAATCAAAAGGACTGTAATCTCAGTTGCATATCAGTAACTTCACTGTATAAATGATTTGTAACACAAGACTCCTAATTGCGAAAAGTTTCTTTCTTTATTCAGTTTGGTATTGCCCAACTCCAAATGTCTCTGGGCGGTTTTTATAATACGCCAAACAATGTAAAAACAGCGTACAAGCAACCTCTTACTCATACACAGCCAGCCCCCAAGGGCCCAATAACCCCTCTAGCTCAAAGTTTGGGAAATTAACCAGATTTTCAAGGCTCATTTAAAGTGGAAAGGATAGGGGCAGTTTGAGTTATTCAAATGAGACAATGTTAAATTCCACTTCACTCTGGAGACCCAGAGCTGAAAACTCCAAGAGGATTTTGTTTCATAGGATAGATAGATAACTGCAACAAAGAAGGCATATTTCTTGGGCCCTGATAAATGGTATTATTCAGTTGAAGAAACCTGGAGCATGCCAATATTGTATTGGCCTGACAGGCACCATAAAACAGGCAGTCCTTCAAATAACTGAGCCATATGACGTGTGGTGCTCTAGAGTCCACAACCAGCACCTGAATTTCACCTGGAAGCAAACCAGTAAGCAGTGAAAGCTTGAAAAGCAGTTTTCTAAAGATTGTCTCTTGAGGCATGGGGAGACTACATCTTTTTAAGGCAGGAGACACCACCCTCCCTTAAAGGAAGGATTATTAGATCTAGTCTGGAAAAAAATAGACAAATAGTAGATTTCAGCAAGAGAGTTAGCTTTTGAGTCCATTTCTATTGTACTGCCTAATTTTATTAGCTCGTTAAACAGTTTGCCTCTCAGAAGTCTTCTGTGAGAGTAAGGTTAAGATTGTTTAGGGTTTAATTCACTTTCTCAGCTCTTAATATGGGCAGCAACAAGCCTTAAGTTCCTTTTGGCAAATCTAAGCCGGTCCTATCACAATACTTTAAAGTTTACTTCAGTTTTCTGAGCTCTTGAAAATGGGTTTAATGCTGACCATTTCAATATACACACTTGGACTAAAAGGCATAGTTCTGCCAATTTAATCTAAGATTCTTTGCCATAAACCAAGTAAATACTTTAACTTTCAGTTCTGGGATCTGAGCCAACATCATCATAAAAAGTAAAAAGTTTCTACGTTTCTTGTTCTATAAGATTTTATTTTCTAATCTGTCACATGGTGAAGCATAAGCACTTTATCACCCCCTCATTCTTGCACAAAACAAAGCTCTGCAGTTATTCTCCTGTACATTCCATCATTACTATTACATCACTAGTATTAATTTTTTACATTGGCCAAGTTAATAATCCAACTAGAACCTAGTAAGTAGGAGAATATCAGACTTGTAAATACAGGCAGACCTCAACTTGAGTCCACAATTGAGCACCATATTTATGTTGAGTGAGTTTTGCCCCATTTTACAACCTTTCTTGCCACAGTTGTTAAGTGAATCACTGCAGTTGTTAAGCTAGTAACAAAGTTGTTAAGTGAATCTGGCTTCCCCATTGACTGCTTGTCAGAAGATCACAAAAGGAGATCACATGACCCCAGGATATTGCAAACAGCATAATATGATGCCAAGCATCTGAATTTTGATCATGAGGATGCTGCCACAGTCATGAGCATGAAAAGCAGTCATAAGTCCCTTTTTTATTGCTGTTGTAACTTCAAATGTTGTAAATTGAGGACTACCTGTAAAACTTTTTAATCAGTGCAAACACTTTGCTTAGATTTCAGCTGCATAATCTAAAAGCAAATTTATTTCATTTGTCTTCAGACATAAAATGTTGGCAGGATCGAGTAGGTCAAATGGTAAATCTATTTTATGTACTGTTTCTTGTTGTGTTTAAGCATCTTAACTTTATTTAACAAGTTCTTGTCTTTTTACATTTGGAGTAGTGTTCCTGGCCTTTTTAAACCTGTCATTGTGAATTCTTTCCTGCACATATTCTGTACATATATCCACTGTGCATGCAGTCTACTGACCAGAAAGTAATCACATCCCATCAACTGTGTATTTAAAGTAAGCAGGTTTTCCCGTATTAATGCTGTGTCTCATCAAGAATTAAAATGAAGGACAGCATGATTTCCTTAGAGATCTAAATATTCTGATCTTTTAAAGAATATGCTTAGGATGTTTATAATTCCTTTCACATACAATTTGTAACAAGTTTAAAATTGCATTAGTCTCTAAATTAATAAAGTGTATGTGCATTGTGCACATTATTTCAAGGTTTCACAACAATTTATAAACAATAGACTCAGCTCTTAGAATAATGGTGAGTTCATTACAAGAAAGCTCTTAAAATGTTAGTTCATTTTACCTCCTCCTTTAGGATTGCAGTATGTTTCAAGCTGATTAGAACTGATTTATTTTTAATAGTATAGTTTTATTTAAATTTACTGTATTTTATATTTCTAAGCGTGGAGCATCATAAATTCGTGTTTTAAACATTTTTATGAATCATTTTCTGCACCTTCTTTCTCCTAAACATAAAATGCTAATATTAAATCACAATTTACAGTATGTATTCATTATGAGAATGTGTCAGTTTAGTATCAAATTTGAGCATGTCATTTCCTCCTTTGCCTTGACATGGTGGTGCATACCAGATAAGAAATTATGAGGCTTACTTGCTAGCCTAACTAACAGTTTGTTACTATGGTAAATTGGAAAGAGCAATTGGTTTAAACTATATATTGGAGCAGATCATTTTAATCAACTATATAGATAGCGTAACTGATCCTAATATCCTTTACATATCCCTTCCAGAAATAGGCCTCCACCATCATGATGCTGAGGCAGCATAACGAGTTGAGAGGAGCAACATAGAACTAGGATACAAATCTATCATTATGCAAATACCATAGCAGTGTGAAATCCAGAATCTTTTCCCATGTTTCATTATATTTTTCTACGTAAATTATTTGTCCCGATAGGTAAATGTTTATTAAGGAAGTATAAGATAGCACTTACAGGATATTCTACATAATAAGCAGTACCATTTTTAAAATAAATTTTAAAAGGTATACCTTTGACATATGCTTTGACATGTATGCTCATTAACTTTCACTTAATATGAAAAATCCACCCCATCTCAAGTCACTGAAATATTCTGTTAATTCATTGTGTTCTTAATTTTAATAAATGTTTCTATAAATTATGTATATCTTAATTCATGCTACAGTATATATTTGAAGACAGATTCAAAATAAGTTCAAGTTCAAATTTTATTTGTCACATACATGACACACAGTGAAATGCTTATGTGACTGCAAAATGAAGGAAAGCAAGAGTAATAGCGTGCAGGAAGGATTGGGATAAGGATAGGGAGCAGTTAGAGAGAAGTGAACATAAGTAGCGAGAGAAGGAGAAGGAACAGAGACTAAACACAATGTCTGCTGTTATGACCAGTGTCCATCCAGTGCCGCCATCCCAGGTCTCCATGGCAGGTCTTGGCCCTCTCAGTCATCGGCTGTTTTCTAGGCTACTACCTTCACCTCAGCGTCTCTCACAGCTTCCGCCTCAGCGATCCCTTGGGTCCTCCACCTCCTTCCTCTCTACCCTCCAGCCTGCCCTGGTCTCCGAGCCTGTTGTCCGAGCGCCATCTTCTCTAACTCTAGCTCTGTCCTTCATTCTTCTCACAGGCCACACCTCGGCCGTTTCAGATTGCTTAGCAGTTGCTTAGATGTTGCTTAAGTGAATGTACTTCAGTAATGAATGCCTAACACATCTTTTGCAGTGTGTCTTTTTTTTTTGGGGGGGGGGGGGAGAATCATGTTTATTTTTCCTGAATATTTACAGCTGTTTGATAGAATCTGACATAGATATAAGTACATAATTTACTTCCGTTTTTATCCTATTCCTTGAGCCTCATAGGAATACAGTTCTTTGGGCAGAATTGGGCAGAGTTTCATGAAACATTCTGACAACCCATATGAATCCTCTTGTATTTATGCAACCTCATTTTGATCGTGTGGTATGATTATATGTGTGGTTATATGGCACACTCTGATGGCAGACTCCTTTTTTCTTTCTTTCTTTTTTTTTTTTACAAAATGCCATGGCTGGCTGGATTAAAGATTTCTTGTATTGATGTGCCTTCTGCTGCACTACAGATTTAATACAAAGGACAACTTTGGCTCAGGGCAGATGACTGTTACAGCTGTGTTCATAAGAACAGTGTGTAATTCAGAAAGAAACGCACACAGCTTAAGTTATAGTTCTCATCCCAAGAGGCTTTAAGATATAGAGCAGGTATCTCAAGATCCAGTAATCACAAGGGCTGTGTGAGAACTAGTTCATTAGCCTGAGGGAAGAAATGCTAAAGCCCTTTAATTCATTGATATGAAAGCTTAGCACAAGATGGCACAACTCATAGAGGGCAAGACACCACACTGATATTCGTAATAATAATTGCCACATAGAGTTACTGGTGTGGCAATCAGCTGTTTGGTGGCTAGTGACATGGAGCAGAGATGAAGCTGGCAGTGCTGATGGGGCCTGGGGCTTTGGAGTTGCTAAGAAGCACATTTTTTTACAGCAGATGAGGCTGCTGCAGTTCCTTCACGGTGGCAATGACATTTGCTGGCAGTAAATTGGTTTATTTTTCAAAAAACACAGGCAGGCTATACAGGTAGCCCAGGTATTTCCTGGGGTTAGGGATTTGTTTATAAGCCTGGAGGTGTATTCTGTATTTGAATGTATTCTGTGTTTCTGTGCTTTGTGTGATTGTACCAATGGAGGCTCATTCAATTTCACTGCACACATGTTGTGCATTGACAATAAAGGATTGAATTGAATTGGGTTGCTTGGGGGACCACATGCTATACACACTGGTCTGGTGTGCACAGGAAAAAAAATGGAGAGCATAATGGTAAGCCACTAAACAGAATCTGATTAAACAAAAATCCTTTACCACTGTAGATCTGCTTCTTTGTTACTACTCTTTGATCTTTAGATCAATTTTAGGTCTTAGAGGCAGGGGGTTGGTTGGAGTTGCTGCTCACTATGGAATTTGTCTAGGATGGCTCTCGTATCAAAAAGTGCTTAGAGAAATGAAGCAATACCTCCACACTTGGCAGAAAGCTGATAGGCCCCAAGAGCTGAATACAGAGACAGGAGTGATAGTGATGTTACATCTCCATCTGCTATGCCCAGGTCTAGAGCAGTGGCCCCCAACCTTTTGGGCACCAGGGACCAGTTCTGTGGAGAAAGGTTTTTCTGTGGACCAGAGGGAGCGTGGTTTTGTCTGCTGCCTATCCCACAAATGAGGCCTTCACTTGTTTGCGTGGGGCCTGTGGCTGATATGCCACGGACCAGTGCCAGTTCATGGACTGGGGGCTGGAGACCCCTAGTCTAGAGCTAACTCTCTAACATAGTAAGGAAGAACTGTGGCAGCGGTGCTGCCATTTAATCCTCTGTTGTATTTTTCAACTTAAAGGAAGATGGGTGGGCTGATGTCCTATTTATGGCTGTTTCTGTACAAGGATGCATCTAACTGTTTTTAGAGAACATAGGCTCCTGTCAATATTTAGGATCAAACTATAGAAGTTATAAATGCAGCTATAGTGTGTCTGTGAAAGAAATAAGTGTTGACTTTTATTTCTAAGGAAATGCACAACTCTTGATTCTTTATCTGCACCAGATATTCCAAAGTCAGTTCATTTGGAAGGAAAAATGAATTGCATGGGGAGATATAAAATTCAGAGTAGGGATGAATTTATTGCGTCTATGAAGATACGATAATGAAAAGGTATAATATCTTGCAGAAGGCAGATATCAGAGTTGTGACCACTTTCTATGGAGCATTATATATTTCTTGTCTACTTTTGATCAATTGTCATCTTCCCTTTGAATACGTTTTTTCTCTTCCTGAGTTTCATGCCTTTAGTTTCTTGATCTGACGTCTGTTATGTGAACAGCTCAAATGGGAGATTGCCAATCAATCATTTGAAGAAACCGCTTTTCATGCCAGAAAATATGAGATGATGACAGCATGTGTCATTTAGCAGTGCTTTCTCTATTCACTTTAGTAGCTTAAGATGCAGAAATATAGCTCAAGAATTAAGTTAATTGGTACAAGTAATCCTGGAGATAGACATCACTAAGAATGAGATAAAGTTCATACTTTAATTTATAGTTAAATAAAGACAATTCTAGTGAATTTCAATAGTGAATATTTCAGTGTCCAAATATTATATACTGAGATAATGAAATATTGTCAATTATTTTACTTTGGTTGGTTACATAAATACAGTATCTCTTCTAACATTCCAAGAGAGAAATGAGCTAATCAGTTAATATAATTCAAACCAGCACAATAAAAATGACTTTATAACTCAATTTCACATATGGTATTAGGTAAAAACTTAATTAATCGTCTTAGACTTTTTGGCTCTGCTTTACCTAGATTATTTTTGAATATGTTTGATCTGAGATAGAGTTTAGTAAAGCTTACTTCTGTGAATCTGTATACCGAATTAAAGTTAGAAACAAATTCCTAAAATTAGATTTTTATTTAAAAAAAATGTAAGTATATATTTAGATTGTGAATAAGTGTTTTAACCTTATTCTTTAGAAGATTTAGACTAGACAAGAAATGATACATGTAGAAGACAAAAAAGCAGAGGTTTAGAAAACAAATATTGTGCTATATAGATCGGTCTGTTAATTTGCTTGTCCTGAATTCATTTTGTTTTCTTCAGCAGTGGGCAAGGGGCACAATTTATCAACTGTGCATCAAAGAGGAAATTTCTTGAACTGTGTTTAAGCAAAAATTCCCATGACTGTTTTCCATTTTAATAATGTAGAACATTTTTTCTTTTTCATATGGTAGAAATCAAAAGCTAGTTTTTCCCATTCATTTTTAAATTTCTTACTTATTTGTTACAGATGGTAGGAACACTATTTGTTCTGTAACTCATTAATTTGGCAAATGTCCGATTTTTTTCTGCTACTGCTGAAGCAACATATGTAAGTAGCTCAGAACAAATGTTTGCCTTAATATGTTTTCTTACTTCATTGGAAAGCTTTTCAGCAAATTATGCTATAGTCTTCAACTCTTAGTTAAGGGTTAAAGTATATGTATGCACTCGTACATGCTCAAACACATGAATATCCTCCTATATTTAAAAAATATCAACATGTACAACATTAGTGCTGATCTTCATAAGAATAGCATTGAAAAGACTAAGACCATGAAGCAATTATTGCATAAAAATATAGACAAGATGCCAAAATTGATGAGGTAATAAATCAGAAATAGCTAGGTGCTCATGACTAAGTACAGAATGACAGCTGGTAAATTTTAGCTAATTCAGTGGATTCATTATTTTATATAAACTCAGGATGTTAATATTTATGGCTTAAGCAAAGATATTTTGGAATCTACTGTAAAGTCATTCAGGGATCTAAGAAATTTGAAAATGGAAATACTATATCCTGGAAATGCTATTTTCATCAGCATCCTTATAACAAGTATAGTTCTTATAATAGTATTGTTAACTGTTTAGGTCATTGTTTAATGACTGGTGTATAAAATCAAAACCATGTGGAGTATTAGTACCGCTTTATAAATCTTTAGTTAAGACCATACCTAGAATACTGCATTCAGTTTTGGTCACCATATGACTAAAGTTGTTGAGATTTTGGAGAAAATGCAAAAAGCAACTAAGAAAAATAAGAGCCTGTAAGACAAAAAACACCCCAAGAACTTCTGCAGGAATTGGGTATGGCCAATCTAGAGAATAGAAGGACTAGAGGTGACATGATAGCAGTATTCCAGTATTTGAGGGGCTGCCACGAAGAAGGAAATCAACTTATTTTCCAAAGCACCAATGGGCAAGACTACAAATAATGGGTGGAAACCTGGAATTAAGGAGAAAGTTCCTGACAATGAGG
This sequence comes from Myanophis thanlyinensis, assembly GCA_017656035.1. Classification (NCBI taxonomy): domain Eukaryota; kingdom Metazoa; phylum Chordata; class Lepidosauria; order Squamata; family Homalopsidae; genus Myanophis; species Myanophis thanlyinensis. The sequence continues at coordinate 3,738 of JAEANM010013730.1, read as the reverse complement.
ACAATTAACCCATGTAACAGTTTGCCTTCTGAAGTTGTACATGTTTCATCACTGGAGCTTTTTTAAAAAAGGCTGAACATCTATCTGTCTGAAATGGTGAAGGACAGTGTTTCTCAACCTTGGCAACTTTAAGATGTTTGGACTTCAACTCTCAGAATTCCCCAGCCAGAATTCTGAGAGTTGAAGTCCAAACATCTTAAAGTTGCCAAGGTTGAGAAACACTGGTATAGGGTCTCTGCTTGAGCAGAGATTTAGACTAGAAGACCTCCAAGATTCCTTCCAGCTCTATTCTGATTGATTGATGTAAACAGATTTTATGAGTCCCCTTTATAGATTGCAAGGAGTAAGTTATCTGATGTGTTTAAATAGACAAAGCCGGTGAAGAGTTTCAACAGTGTAGTCAATAATCAGATTTGATATGCCATTCATGATTCTTAGCTGTAGAAGTGAGCACAAATCAGTTGAGATCAATTTGCTCAGCCCATTACTTTTTTACATTATTTATTTTTCTAGACAATTAAAAAGTTTAAGTTTTTAAAATTACAGTATTCTTTATGTCTTCCAGTTTATTTATATTGCCTGTCATTTAAATAGTTTGAATCCTTAACCCTTAACCATTCGTTCAGTAACCTTCGACGGCACTGAAAAAAGTGACTTTATCAACATTTTTCACACTTCTCGACAGTGGCAGCATCCTCATGGTCATGTGATCAGAATTCGGACACTTGGCAACTAACTCATATTTATGACAGTTGCAGTGTCTGTAGCATTGACCAACTTTTGCAATCTTCTGACAAGGAAAGACAATGGAGAATCCAGATCCACTTAAAAACTTCAGTGATTCACTTAACTACTGTGACAAGAATGGTGTAAACTGGAAGAAACTCACTTCACTGTCTCACTTAGCAATAGAAATTTTGGGCTCAATTGTGGTTGCAAGTCGAGGATTACCTGTAGTACTGTAAGAAAAGACAGTAAAAATGTATTTTACAAATAGCAGTTTTCTTTCGTTCAGTTTTTTTGTTTGGTGTATCTAGATTTTTTTTTCCCACAGAGTTGCTTCTCAGTGTGAAATGCGGTGTAATGAATATGGATGAAAACACTGGTCATATGTGGGCTCTGAATAGATGTTTTTGCGTCCAGAAATACTTTAAATCTGTTGAAACCTGTTTGCCAGATTCATCTTGAAGGATTGATTGGTGGAGACATTTTGTGAAATGACATTTAATGGATGTTCACGATACCTTCAAATATTTGTTCTTCCAAATATTAGTTGAGATTAGTAAATATCTATTGCTTTCTGTAATACCTCTCCAATTCCTTCCTCCTTCTTCAGGCATAAAGAGTGAACAGGTAATATCCAGATGCAACAATAAAATTCCTTTCTTGGGAGACTTATAAATGGGTAGGATTCCAGGGCAGCTTATTAGCTTCTCTAGCCAGTCATAATTTACTGCAGAACAGTTGCTACATAAAAACATCAAAATAACTTTATAAGCTAAAACTAACACGTGTGTATCTGTGTCAGTATTTCTTAAAAAAATTAGATCCAGAAATGTACTTAGAGTGGGCTAAGTGAAATCAGTAGGATTAACTTGATTACAGGAGGCTAGTCTGATGTGAGTAGCAATAGTAATAGCACTTAGACTTATATACTGCTTCACAGTGCTTTATATCCCTCTCTCAGCAGTTTACAGAATCAGCATATTGCCCCCAATTAATCTGGGTCCTCATTTTACCGACCTCAGAAGGATGGAAGGCTGAGTCAACCTTGAGCCAGTGAGAATTGAACTGCTGGAAGTTGGCAGTCAGCAGAATTAGTCTGCAGTATTGCATTCTAACCACTGTGCCACCACAGATAATTATTGATCCAAATGAATGTCAATTCTAGATGGAATGAATCCCTAATTGCCTTTGGTTTTCTTAGATCTGCTCTCGCTGTGTTGAAAAACTACCTCTGTCCTGGTATTGGTAATGTGTTATGGGGAGGAACAAGAACATGCAGGTGGTACTTTTCAAAGCACAATATAAACAAAGCACTCATTCTCAGAGCATGAAAGCAGCTGCATCAACATAGCTATTTTTCTTCCCCTACTTTTTCTCTGCCTGACAATAACTTTGTTCTTATAATTCAACATATTATATGCTATATTATTAACCTTGAGTTGATCTAATGAAAGTACTGCCTTAAAATTAATTTTGAATTTCCCCTTTCATTGTCACCATGGTTCCATTGACCAATTATATGAAGCTGAATGGATTTTTAAAACGCTGCAAAAAAAACCCACCCTGTTTTTTTTAATGGATAGATGAATTATTATAGCATGTTTTAACATATGCAGATTACAGTCTCATCCTGCATTGAATCTTACTTTGTTCATGATACCTGTGACTAAAGAGTAAGTAGTTTGTAACAGTCTAGTAGTACTTTGAATGATGCAATACTTTCATGGGAGTCTATTATCTTCACACCCAGCAGCTCTGGAGAAAATATCAGGAACTTCTCTTTCGTGGGATAATAAGGTAATGTATGTAATCATATCACTCTGTCCCATTCTTTCTATATTCACCATATTTGCCCAATGAATGACTATGAAAAATGACTTTTGTTGTTTTATAAAGATTTTGTTTTATTTTCTATATGTAAGTACTTGATTTAGATATCTAATTGCTTTAGTTCATCAATCAGTATTATGCTGAGTTCAGTACTAGTTTGTATTAATTAAATAGTATTATTGCTCTCTTAGGCATGCTTACATTCTGCTATTTTCATTTTCTCTGCAGATATGAATCATATTATATACAAGAATGTGTATTTCATTTCAACATATGACCTGAAAAAGAAAATTGCTCTTACACTTGTAGGGTGGAAAGTGTTCAAGAATGAGCTCAAAGTTACCATTGACTCTATTGTATTTGTCTAACTGTGTCCTTTCATCCTCAATTATATGACATAATCAGAGCTATTTTCCTTCTTGCTCAACTGGTAATACTCAAAACAGTACATGTACGGACGTGTGGACGGGTTAGTTATTGCATTTGGAGAAATAATTAAAATACCACTGTTACATTTAGTTGATACTTGTCAACTTCTATAACTGTCTTCTGATACTCCTTTGATAAAATAACCTCAAGAAATTATTAAGTAATGAATTAATAGACAGCTTCATAAATAAGTTAATTTTGGGTTCCATCATCTAGAAGGCTACATCTGGCAGGTCCTAGGCAGTTGGGCTCTTTCTTCTTGTCTTCCCTACACTGTAATCTTCTACCCACTTCTTCCTCAAACCTGGTTAGATCAGGGAACCCCAAGAGACTGATGAACTAGTGAGGGAGCTTCATTACTATTAATACACCTTCATTTATTATTGTTGTTTTTATGTCTTTTTATAATTGTTAATGTTTTCATATTTAATGATTTTAGATATTAAAGCTGTACACTACCCATAACCATTTGTGATAGCCATATAAATGAGAGGGAGAAAAAGAGAGATTAGATAGAGATGGAAGTATGGATGGATGGATAGATATAAAATAATTCAGTAAGTAAATAAAAGCAACACTGAGGAATCAGTAATGTTAGGAATAAAAAAAATTCTCTTGTCAAATATCCATTGTATTTATGGATAATACAAACAATATTATTTGAAGTATAGAATGGCAATACAATAGTGATTATCTTTGAGAAAATAAATGAGCAATGTTGTGTACTTCATGAGATCTGTAACACTGATAAGG
>JAEANM010013729.1:0-14282 GCA_017656035.1 Myanophis thanlyinensis | reverse complement strand
GACTTTTCTTCTGCTAGTAACTAGTTCGGCGGGCCGGATTAAAAAGCCCAACGGGCCGGATGTGGCCCACGGGCCGTGGTTTGCCCATGTCTGTTCTAGAGTCTTCTCTCGACTTCTTCTTCCTAATACTGATTCTCTGTTTCCTCTGTGACACTTACAGCCCCTCAGTTGTCACTTCCTCTACTCCTTGTTTTCATCTGTTCCGCTTTCCTTCTTTCTGAACAGTTTTCTTTATGTGCAGCTCTTCATTCCTCTCCATTAAAAATGGCACATTTTACTCCCTAGGAAAGGCATTTCATGCTTCTCTGGATTCTGCCTTTTTGCCAAGCATTATAGATCCCATTCCCCGAGCAAACCTCCATGCTGAAAAATCACCACAAATCAACACATACCATGCAGGTCAATAATTAGAGCCAGCCTCCAATAACGATTTGCTGAATTTGTTAGCAAAATGCAATGTTTAATAAAAGAATGAATCGAACTGTTTAGAGGGAGGGGGGTAAACCCTTTGGAAATGGGAAAAGAAAGAACTTCCAGGAGAAAAGCGAAACAATAATAATAATAATTAAAAATATATATATGCCAGGATAAAAGCGAGCAGGGAGGGAGTATTTTAGAAATTTATATGGGAATGACAGGGACATGTCAAAGAGTGGAATTGAAATGGATGCTATTAACTGTCCGTGACCGAGAGAAATTGGCGAAAAGGAAAGCATGATTGTGAGAAAATTGAAAATAATAGGCTGCTGCAGGTGGAGATGCTGTAACTGGAGAATAAGGATGTGGTTTGGTTTTAGGAAGAGCGTTTAATATCAGTGTGTAGATTACACAGATTACATCTGTGCCCAGCAATTAGAAGAATCCCATGATTGCTCCTCTACATCAGAGGCTTCTGGAGGAGGTCCATAAATTGGATTGGGAGGGATTATAACTTTATTTGCACTCTTTTGTTTTGTGCATTTATTAAATGTGCTTTTCTGCAAAGGGGTTTTGTAGGTTTCAGATTCTCAAAGTGGCCCCAAAAGATTGAGAAACTCTACCTTACCCTCCCCCTTCCAAAAACAAATTAAAAAAGAAAAAGAAAACCCAGTAGGAAGGATGAAAAGTTGACTTAAATCAGGAGACTCCAAACTTGGTAACATTTAAGACCTGGTGGACTTCAACTCCCAGAATTCCCCAGCCAGCCATGGGAGTCGAAGTCCACAAGTCTTAAAAGCTGCCAAGTTTGGAGACCTCTGATTTAAGACCCCTTGCTACCTTTTGTGTGTGTGTGTGTGTGAATGTGTGGTTCTCTCAATCTTTTGAGGCACCTTTGAAAGTCTGTGAAACCTACAAACCCTTTTGCAGAAATGCGCGTTTCAATGCGCAAAACAAAAGAGTGAAAATAAAGTTAACAATGATCTAAGGTGACGTAGGACGTTACAATATTTGGGAAGCAGAATCTGACCCCATGATGAGCAGAGGGTGCCCACAGACTGGATTTTTTGCTCCTTGGACCCCACTGAGAAATGCTAAGGTGTGAAAGTTTGTCACACGGTCTGTGATTTGAGGAAAGGTTATGACAAGCTTGAATTATGGAATGTTTGTAGCAGCCGTGAACCTGAAAGGGGGTGGTACGATGGGACGAAAGCACCAGTGAGAATTGGAGGTGGTGGGTCGAAACAGAGAGAAAAAAGGAAGACAAAACCGCAAAGTACACAAATGAAAACAGGAGGACACACAAGCAAGGGGAGAAACTGAGGAAGTCATCCCCTATAAAGGAGAATATTTGTAGCTCAGGGTTGAAATGAGCACTGCGGACTGGTTCCGTGGAGAGGTTTTACCACGGACCAGAGGGGGCCTGGTTCCATGTGCTGCCTGCATACATACTGCAAATGGGGCTTTGCTTGTTTGCAAGGCCTGGTTTCTGGCATGCCGTGACCAGGTGCCGGTCCTGGGACCAGGGAGTTGGGGACCCCTGGTTTAGATAACAGAAAGTCTGCAAGAAAGCAACTAAGTCCAGAGACCACCAAGGACCCCTCCCACAGTCATCCTTGGATGAAGGTTGTGCATTATTCCAGAAGAAAGAGGTGGGATTAGTGAACCAAAAGGTAGGTAGGGTGGGCGTGGCGGAAGATCTGGCAAAAAAGCTACGGAAAAGAATAGTTAATGATAGTGGTGCAAAGTCGATCTTGGCCCCGTTTCTCTTTCTTAGTCTTATCTCACCCCTTTAACTTCTCGGACTCGCTATTCCCCTGGCCCCTTTAATTAATAAGGTCGCTTCCTCCCAAAATAAGACCGGTCCATACATCACCAATTACCTTCCAGGTTATGAATGAGCATGCAGAACTAGTCAAGCTTACCGCTGGCATTTCACAGAGTATGATCGCTAGGAATGTTGATTGCCTGCGATATTAAATAAACAATCTCCTAAAAGACATTAGAAGCTTCTGAACTGGCTGCGCGCTGAGGCTGGGGAGATTCACTTGGGGGGGGGGGGGAATGCAGAGGTAAGGGAATTAAAAAATAATTCAAAAATTAAACCAAACGGGAGAAGACAGACTAGGGTGTCATTCATTCAACGTCAAATGTGAACCCCTTGGAATTGAGCCAAGACTTAAGATCAAACCCAGTTCAAATGCATAACTTTGGGGGAGCAACCTAATTTGGGCAACCAAGAGAGAAGCCTCTTCAATTTCATGCATGCATAAAACATCCTTGCTGAATGTAGATGTTCTCCAAAGATGGGTGTGTCAGAGAAGCCATCATTCCATGAGTTGGCCACTTGGTCTAGTGAATCTTTCATTCAGGTATTTATTCATAGGCAACTTCATGCTCTGACATGATCCATGCACGCCTGCCTATGTCGCAAAGCCACGGCCAGCACATGTTCACTGTATTCCAAGCAAAGGTGCGGCAGTACAGATGCTAAACAACCATGTTCTACTTACTGAAATCTCATAAGCGGCAAACTTACAGACATTCTAATGAAATTGCAAACAAAAGAACAAAATTAGGCGAAAACCAAAGAGGGGAGAGCATCAGAGCGAGGTGACTAACAGACGCAAATTGAACACTGGGCCCATTAAACCTCATGTCCTGATTGGAGGGAAGCAGTGTCTATTAAAGCAGAATGGGGTTGTGTATTTTATGGGAGTTCACACCTTTTATGCTTACTAAGGACAAGTGACGCATCCACGGAAGGACACAATGTACAGACCTGTATTCCCCATAGCAGTCTGCTACAGCAAGGCTGGTTAAGCTGAAATGAATTTGGGGTTCCTAATTTTTTGTCTGGACAAGATGTTCAGAAGCGAGAACTCCAGAAACTCCACCCAGTATTACAAGAAAAGAGTTGTCTTTGTGGTTCAGGGTTCTGAGTCAGGCCTGGTTCTTCATAGCACACCAGGCTCCCCTGTTCTCCAATATCTCCTGGAGTTTATTTACCCAAATTCATGGTTGTGGCATTGGAGACACTGCCTAACCAACAAGGAAAGAGTCTGGGGATCCATTTTCAATGGAGCTGTGAGATAAAAACTAACCAAGATAATCATACCTAATAAGAATTTCACTTATTCGGTTAAACTCCACTGATTAAAAATATATATATATTAAAAAGGGGGGAAAGAGCTCTCCAAAGTACTGAAAATGGCAGCTGCACTACTTAGCACCAAACCATTATAAAATTACAGAATGTGAGAGTCAGAAGGGAGCAGAGAGATCATCTTAACTGACTCCCTGCAAGAATCGTTCTTGGATGAAATCTCCAGCCCTACTTAAACACCCACTATTATATTTTAAAACTCTAACACGGAAGAGTTCCTTCCTGCTCTAGGCAGATTTAATTCCCTAACCGGTTCCCCCCCCCAATTAGGAAATTTCTTGGAATGTTCACCAGCCACCCCTGTAAGGTAGACCAGATCAAGAAACCTACATCACAGGAAGGCTGGAACTATATTTACTGAGAAAGGCCAGTGCTTCTCAATGTCAGCGAAGTGGCTGGGGGATTCTGGGAGTTGAAGTCCACACACCTTAAAGTTACCAACTCTGAGACATACTAAGGTCTTCCATGGGGCAGGGGCTGCTACGGAAGAGGCTAGCTAGCTAGCTCCCCAATAGGTAGCAATATTTAGGGGAAAGGACCAGGAGCATGCCCACCCTAACAGATCCGACAGGTCAGGGGGATGTCCTTAGGGAAAAGGCAGCCCTGTGACACATAGTTCAAAATTCATATTTGAATCTCCTTTCTCGAAATCTTCAATCCACGAATCCTTGCCTTGCCCAATTGCTAACAGAGAACGCAGCCGCCTCCGAGAGGTCCTTGGTGCTCTCTGAGTTTGGTGGGTTTTTCCTGCAAACATTTCGTTACTCAAGCTGGGTGACATCATCAGCGCTCTGACGATGTTATCTAGCTTGAGTAAGGAAATATCCTGCAAGAAAACCCACCAAACTCTGAGAACACCAGGGATCCCTCGTTTCCACTCCAAACTACCAATATTCTCCTTTGTTAGCACCACCTCTCTTCCACGTAGCAGCTCTTAGTAACTAACTATCGCTGCTCTCCCTAGTCTTTCCCTTGCTAGCAAATAATGGCTTGTATTTGCACACAGGAGCTGGTCCAGCCCAAATGATCATCACTGGGTAAACGGTGGTGGTTTAATGGAGGGGTCCAATACATTATGGGAACCCAGCCACTATCTGTGCGTTTCATGCAAACCAGGCCACGTTGCGCCATTTTATGGTTTGCTTTCGGCTCTCCAGGTTATAGGCACACAGCAACGGTATGGTTTGTGAACCGAGGTTGGGAATTTGGTGTGTTGCACAAGCCAGCTCATAACTGGAGCTCTCGATCCGCTGCTACCTTCTGCTGTTAAGTTGCCCGGGGTTTCTCATCGCAGTAATTCCCGTGCGCTATTAAGGAGCATAAATTCATGTAATATTACATAACTGTCTGAGACGGTACCCATTCCAAGCACCCGCTCTCGCATAGCCGACCAATAACTCACTTTCATGTCAGCCGCGGTTGCATTCTTTATTTAGAATGCTGTCAGTTGCTAAACAAACAACATTTTTGTTCTTCTGAGTTCTTTGGGAGGTTAATTTTTGCAACAGATTCGCTGCACATCAAAGACAAAGAATCGGTTAAAATGAAAACGAACGCGCAGCTGCAAAGGAAAGAGAGAGAGGAACCATCCAGCCTGAACAGGGATAGCTTTCTGTTTAATCGCAGAATTCTACCTTACGGATTAGCACGAGGGCCTTTTCCACCTTATTATGATTTATAAAAATAATAATAAAAAGCAGGATAAAATAAAAACCTAACATGAATGGATGCGGTTGTTCTGTTCAGCAGATCAAAGGCTCCAGGTATGGCAGCCGAGGCTACCAAAATCTCTAGAAAGATCTGTCTGGCATCTGCCAGGACCCCTGCCTTGATTGAAATTCCCCCCCCCCCCCATTTTTTAAAAATCTAATTTAAATTTAAGACAAATTAATAAGTTTTATTTTCCCAAAAGGCACCCACCCTATTTAGCATTCTGGAAAAATAACAAAATAAAACCAGGAGATTGATACTGTTTAGGACATTCTTTGGGAACAGATCAAGCCTCCAATCGACCGGTGCGTTCCCACAGGGCAGGCCTCCTCGGGGTTCCATTGTCGGGTCGATGTCGCCTGACAGCCCCAAGGGTTCGAGCCTTCTCTGTGGCTGCGCCCTCCTTATGGAACGAATTGCTCCCTGAGATTCGGACCATTAGGGACCTCCGGGCCTTCCGGCGTGCGCTAAAAACCCACCTTTTCCAACTAGCTGGTCTGGCCTAATACCTTAATTTTTAGGGTTTAAATTTTAAATTGTTTGACTTTTAAATTTAAATTTTTCAATTTTCAATTTCATGTATTTTAATTCTGGTTTCTTAAATGTCAAACTTTAATCGTTTAACCTTATAATTCTCAATCAGCTGTTATTTAATTAATTTTAACTAGATTTTAAATTGTTATATATGTGTCTTTTACCTGGTTGTACACCGCCCCAAGTCCCCTGGGAGAGGGGGCGGTATATAAATTCTGAAAAATAAATAAATAAATAAGCAAGCCAGAAATGACAGCTGGGCTGCTGCAGGTGGAAAGGGGAGGGCTCCAAGTAGGATCCTGACCAGCTGAAGGTTGACTCAGCCTTCCGTCCTTCCAAGGTCAGTAAAATGAGGACTCAGATTGTTAGAGTCAAGAGGCCGACTCTGTAAACCGCTTAGAGAGGGCCGGAAAGCCCTGTGAAGCAGTATATAAGTCTAAGGGAAGAAAGATTCTCTAGGTTTTGTACCCTTCCTGAGATTTTTGTATGCACAGCCTGCGTACAAAGTCCCACTCGAAAAAACCAAGTTGGGGACCGGTTAGCATCGAGGCCTGGGCTGAGTTAACGATCAGGATAAATCCTAATTCTGCTCTACTTCTTCTCCCGGCCATTGCTTGGAGATGACTCAGAGCTTTGTGATGGGAGAGAAGGAAGAATGAAGTCTTGCAGCTGCGCGGACAAGAGATGTTCTAACTTGCCAGCGGATGAGGAAACTTGCGAGTTTCCGCAGCAGAATCGGCACAAGGGTCAAAACAATCAAGAGTAACCACAGTGATGCTCTCCTTGCTGTCAATCACCCGCTTTGAACCTTAAAATTCCACACACCTCCCTACGCTGGCACCCACAGCCAGGCGGCACGAGAGTCAACGGGCAAGGAATCGAAGTGCCAACCAATGACAGACGTTGGCCAAAATACTGCGGAGGAGACAAGCCAGCACCAGGCTGGCTTCTCAGCCATTTTCAGTCTCGAACTGACGGCCTCCCCGTCCAGCTCCCACTTCCCTCACCCACACGTTTCCGGTTCAGAAGAGGCAACTTACGTTCACCACGGATTCCTTAAATTTGATGTGCAGCCTGTAGTTGGACAGGGCGATGACGGCATCATCGGCTCGGCCAACGTACTCCGTGCTCTCCCCGTGAAGTTCGAGAAATGGGACCTGCGGAGACAGCGGCAAGATTCGTTTCCTTTGCAGGTGGAAGGTGGCAGCTCGAGGATGGCTACTCCGGAAATGCACACCCCTTGAAAGAACACAAGATTGTGGAAGGGAGGAAAATATATGGGTCCCAGGGTAATGATGCAAGATCGAATTTGGGTCGGTCGCCGGGACCAGAGATTTACTCGTCCGAGCTTCCGGGCTCATGCTGGAGCCCGACTTCAGGGAATTTCTCTCAACTGGAATAGGTGTTTTGGGCTGTTTTGTGAGTCATGTTTATGTGGTGCCTTCCTATTGGCTGATAGGTATGTTGAGGGCTGGCGATTGGCTGCCGTTTCCTTGTGCCGCCAAGCCCTCGGCTCCGAAGTATTTGATAAGTTAATTCAGCACTCCTGTTAACTGACAAGGGACCTGTTTCCCAGGCTTCAATCATTTCCCTGGCTGTTTTTGTACCTGCTCGGCCAACAATCTTAGTAAGCTGCGAAATTGAATGCATAGCCTTTGTTCATTGCAATGTGAGGCTACCAGTGAGTTTGGGTCTTCTCGTCTGACCCGCCCGCTTGTATTCTTGCAAGCTTGGAAGACAAAACCTTTGGTCTCGGTGACCCACCCAGATTGGATCCTGCAACATTATCCTGGGACACGTTCAGTAACCTGATGGCGGAAGAGCCCTGACCATTGGGACCTTTGAATCCCGGTCGTAAGTCCCGTTTTTCAGGCGTAGCCTTGAATGGTCACTAAGGGACCAGTCCTAAGTCAAGGATTATCCATACCAAAAGTTTTGCAACCAAGCTCACTGCTTCAACCCCAAAACATTTATCTTCTAGGTGGAAACCAAATCAAGCACCTCAAAGTTCTGCTGTCTGATCTAGACTAAATCCCCACTGCAAGATCAAAGGAGAATCAAGTGTTGACCTGGAGATTTTCATCCTCCCGGATCAGCTGCTTCCTGGGGAAGATCTGATTAGCTTGGATGCATTCAAGGCTATGATGAGTCTCTTCATCCTAAGAACGATTAAAAGTTTAGAAGTCAAGCCGAGACGATTCTGTTCATGTCAACACACTCGTACATGCCAGTCACATTTTTCTACTAAGGGAATAATCACAAAGATTCATTCTTAGTCACTACATTCCTCTAACAAACCTTTCAGAGCAGAGAACGTAAAATATTACGGTTAGAAGGTACCTTGGAGGTCTTCTACTCCAATATTCTGCTCAAGCAGGACACTCTATACCAGACATGGGCAAACTACGGCCCGCGGGACACACCCGGCCCGTTGGGCTTTTTAATCCGGCCCGCCAAACTAGTTCTGGTGCAGACTGGGGAGTTCGCCCTCACTGACGCCTCCCTCGGCAGCGTATCCCTAGCGCCGCCGGCAAAGCGGGACAGGCTGCTGATGCCCGCGTGTCTTTGCAGGCGTGGGATGCAGAACGCAGCAGCCATGAAGAAGGTGGTAAGAGGGGCGGTGGGCGGGCACGGCTCTGCAGCAGCAACGCCGGCTCTTCTCCCACCACCTGGGCGGCGGGAGAAGAGCCGGTGTTGCCGCTGCGGAGCCGCCCCCGTCCGCCCGCCGCCCTCTTGCCTTCTTCTTCATGGCTGCTGCATTCAGTATCCCACGCCTGCAAAGACACGTGGGGGAGGGGGGCTGCGGGAGGGGGAGTAAGGGTGGGGGTGGGGGAGCCCGTCAATGTGGCCCGCGAGTCAAAAAGTTTGCCCACCCCTGCCCTATACCATTCCAGACTAATGGTTGTCCAGTCTCTTCCTAAAAACCTCCAGGGAGGGAGAAAGGCTGGCTGGGGAATTCTGGGAGTTGAAGTCCACAAGTCTTAAAAGTTGCCTAGCTTGGACACCCCTGCTCTAAATCATCTATACTTGTTCACAGGTTGCCATGCTTTAAGTGTTCTTGTGCTTCGGCTGTCTTTTTCTTTTGCTCAACCCTGAAGGATCTGCGCACATACCATGACAGAGCCTAGTTGCAAGGCAAGGGCCTCACCCTTGCTTTCCAGTTCTGCAGTGCTATATATCATGGAAAGATCTGGAAGACAAAAGTAGAAAGTGGGATACTTAAGAGCAATGCATTTATTATTTGCAAATAAATATTACAATACTGGAAATATTAAGAATCGCCCCAGAGAGCAAAAGGACCTATATAGAATTCTAGTGATAAAATTTAGAAGCAGGCATTACTAATTGCATTACGTTTTGCTTAAAATATTTACAAACTACATTTCAACTCAAACTCTTACTGAAGTAGATATATAAAACAAAAGGAGTAAGATGCTCTTAAAATGAACATGTGATCAATGTAAAAATGTAAAAATTCTAAAAGACACTACGATTCAAATTTGAATCTGATTCAATGAACCTGTTCTGAAAAAAATGATTTGCACAATACCTTTCATGATGATAATATATTCAACCACAAATCTGACTTGTTTCTAAACTGTTTCCTCTGCTACAAATTAATTCCCTTTTAAATCTTTCTGGTGTTCAAATGCCCTATAATTTAGGAGTTCTGCTGTTCAAAGGCTAAAAGTAAAAAGAAAAGGCATTTGCTGGGCACACCTAAAACAGCTCCTTGCAATTCTGGCCAATTCATTTCCTAATTAAGTCCCAACTACCGTAATGTTCAATTCAATTTTAATATTGCTGATACCACAGTTCTAAGGTGGGTGTGGAAATCCAGTGTCCCCTAGCACTGCTGAATCTTAACTACAAGTCAGCAAAGCCACAACTGGGAATCATGGATACTGTTGTTCATCATGGCATCGGAAAGCAAAGGCAACCTTAAGCCAATCATTTTACAGGCTGGTCATTAGTTATATAGTTCAAGCTTAAGAAGTGTTTTTAATATATTGGATTAGTTCCAATAACATTCTTTTTTTTTTTTAAGTTTCTGGTCTGATTTCCCGAAGACGGTAAACTGTAAAGTAGGCTGGATTTTGACTTAGTGCTTCATGTGGATCCACCGCAACCATTCGCAAAATCACGTTTTTGTAGGTTATGTTAACTTATCCAACTGCGGATGATTAAACAAAACACAGCTTTGTATGATACGTGAAGGTGAGCGTTCAGTAAATCAGATCTAGAGAAGATATTCTGTACATTCAGCTTGATTACAGATGGAGTTCCCAAATGCAAGGAAAGTAGGATTTTAGAAACCAGGGAAGGTCAAGTATTTATTATAGCCATTTCTGCCATGGACAACGAACAGAAGTGCAAAGTGAATCTTCCCTGGTGACATTCTAAGTTGCATCACAAATATAATGACCACAACTACCAGCATTTTGGACTGTCCTGGCTAATTGATGCCATTTACGGTATAGGCATGGAAGTCAGATGAGTGACTTTGGGCCAACCACCAGGAGACGGTGAGTTCTAGTCCTGCCTTAGGTATGAAAGCCAGCTGGGTGACTTTGAGCCATTTCCCTCCCTCTCAGCCCAACTCAACTCACAGGGTGGTTCTTGTGGGGGAAATGGGAGGAGTATAAAAACAATAAAGGCGGGATAAAAAAAAATCCAAGGCAAGGGAGAACTTCAGGTTGGTGCTGACTAAGAGACAGGATGGAAGGAGAGTGATTTATATGCACAGTCTATATGGATCTTTCCTAATTAAGGACTTAATGAAATCAAGGCTCCGCACAAAACTGGTTTGCTTAAAGAGCAAAAGGGAAAAATTAATCACTGGTCCAGACTGCGCCTTTCCTGATGCTATATAAAAACACGCAATTTGTGGATAAGTAAGTGCTGGAAGAAAAAGAGGAGAGGGTGATCATTGTTTTGAAATCTTTCAGAAAACCTACCTATAGCAGCAAAGAAAATAGGATGGCAATGACACAGCCTTCCATCCTTCCGAGGTCAGTAAAATGAGAACCCAGATTGTTGGGGCGCAAGAGGCTGACTCTGTAAACTGCTTAGAGAGGGCTGGAAAAGCACCGTGAAGCAGTATATAAGTCTAAGTGCTAGTGCTATACCACTGAACAACTCAGCACAAATATTTGAAAGATTAAAGAAAATAATTTAAAAAATAATATTGTGCCCTTTCAGCACACTTCCACTATACTCTACAGACAGAATCCAATCAATCAATCAATCAGATAAATAAATAAATACACACAGTTAAAGTTAAACAAAATAAGCAATTGGCTACAAAATGATGCAAAATAATTAGAATTTAAACAAACAAAACAAACAAATGCTGGCATTCATGATCTATAAACTTACCAATTAACAATAAACCCCTTTGATAAATTTCAGGTGCGATTCACGATTGTCAAATATTTCACACTGAAATCTGAAAGGACAAAAGAGCATTCTGTAATTAAATTGCATCGACTGTGAATAAGCTTCATCCTAAAACAGTATTTAAGCAGCAGAATGAAAGGACTATTTCTAACTTATTCTAGGTTCTAGACACTGACATGTTATCTATGATGGTTGCAGTAATACCGGAGTCCTGGGAATTCTCGTTTGCAACCATCTTTGGGAGCTTCTGACAAGCGCTTAATGGGGGAAGCCGGATTTTGTTCATGACTGCACGATTCAACTTAACAACCATCGTGATTCGCTTAACAACCATGGCAAAAAAGATCGTAAAATGGGACACAACTCGTTTAACAACCACCTTGCTTATCTGCAGAAATTTTGGCCTCAACTGCAGTCATATGTTAAGGATTACGTATATACAAAAGGTTAAGTCTGTATGTTAGGAAAACCCAATTTACTCCAAAACTCAGGGCCGGTATCTAAATCAAACTAGGATCTCCTGGTTTGTTGCTCCCCACCCACCCACCCACCCAAACAAGCTAAGATCTCTGGTTCGGATAACGCCCTGAGATGCTAATTTCTTGATTGAATTGTTCTTCTGCTGTTTGCCAAGTGGGTACAAACGAAAGTCGGGAAACTTCCAAATATTAGCTCTGGGAATCTGTTTTATAGACATAAATGCCAGTGATCTCAGAGAATGTGGAAACCCATTGAGATTACAACTAAAAATTAAAAATCCTAAACCCCCCCCCCTTTTTGGGGGGCTAAAAACAAGAAAGGGAGACTAGACACCGTCTAGAAGAGGGACAAGGTCACGAGGCAGTGCTTACATTCCCGTCAAATCTCTCCTGGTAGCCTGCCAAATACGTTTTCTGGCTTTTACAAGTCAACCCTAACCTACATCTCCCCCTGACAAAATCCAATTTCCTCCCTGCCCCCACCCCACCCCTGGAAAAACGAGGATAAGCAAAAAAAATGAAAATAAAGCAGATAAAGCTCCACATGGACAGTAAATGAAGGACTGGTCTGACTTAGGCTCTTTGTACGTACGTCGAAATGACAGATGATTGCACCTGATTATTACAAGTGAATATAACAAGGACTTCTGGAGGCACCAAATGGAAATACAGAGGTAAAAGTCACGGCATCCGTTCTAAAGTTTGTTAATGAAACGACAGGCTGGCTATCTCGCCAAACTACCTTTCAGATCGGCTCCTTTTTTTTTTCTTTTCTTTTTTTTAAATGGCGTTTCTTCTCTGCCTACCTTCTTTTGAAAACCAGCTTTAAAGATATGATCTGCTTACAGATACAGCAACCAACAATTCCAGCTTCCCTTTTTTCAAAGGGCCAGCTCCGGTTCCGGGCCGATCTGGCAAAAAGCCTCCCGACATTACATGCTGGCTTTACTTCTGAGTAAACAAACCCGGAGTAGCAGATCAAGCCAGCCTCAACCTCTTCGGCTGTATCTCGAGCAAACAGAAGCATGTGATAACACAAGTTAAAACATGTGGCCTCTTGCTTTGCTTCTGATAAAAGTGGGGTTTTTTTTTTTGCCTATTAATAAACATCCGCTGCACACACATTCAAACTTACGTCTCAGTTCTTGAGGGACAGAAATCCAGGGATCACAAGAATGAGAACGGAACTGGTGGGCATGTGTACATACAGCGGATAATATGTAATACGTGTATAATCCACTAAACGTTTTAAATCCAGCCCAAAGCAATAAATTCTCAGAATCTTCCTTTCCTCTTCCAAATCCTAGCAGGTTTTATACAGGTGGGCCTTTCAACATTTCATATAGGGACTGTTCAAAGTTACAACATCACTAAAAAAAAGTGACTTATGACCACGTTTGACATTTTTGTAGCATGTAGTCGTAATTCAAGGATTGCCAGTATGGAAATGGGTTTCCCTTATTTTCTTCTGATATTGTTTCTTCCCCGTTTCCAATTTTACCTACGATGATGGGATTTCTTGGGAATCGCCCAGCCACATATACACACAATTCTGGTCCTGTTTTAGCTTTGTTGAGATCAGTCAACTTTGTGTTGCTTCTCAGGCAGGGGAGAACGTAACCCCATTGTGAATAAAACAATATTCCTAAAATGTCATCCAACATTTCAGCAATCTCTTTTCCCATCCATGGCTGCAGCCTTCAGGACCACACAAAGTCCAAAGAGCAGATTTTTTCAGATTACCATGTAATGATAATGACAAATGTTTTGTTTGAAGAACCCTCTAATTTCAAAAATAGAAACCCTGTGATAAAGTCAATAAATCTGACAAGAGTCAGAGCTCCCCCCCCCCCCAAAAAAAAGCCATTCGTAATTGAAAGAAGACAAACGCTTTAACTCCAAAAGTTGATTGTTTGTTCCTCAAAGCTGACTTGAGGAACGTTTAGCCGCTGTCTCACTTAGCAACAGAAATTTTGGGCTCCACTGTGGTTCGGAAGTCGAGGATTACCTGTTACCTTTATTCATGTATTTAAATGGCATTATGATATTGTTGCAAACTGCCCCGAGTCGCTTAGGTGAGATAGCCGACATAGAAAATAAACAAGCGAGCAAACGAATACAATAATGCATGAATTTGGGAACACACGCAAAACTTCCATTGATAACTTTCCCTTTCCTTTTCGCACAACAGTTATCCTCTTTTTATGAGAACCCCTTATGCATATTATTAAAAATGGCACTGATATGGTTTGCCTTCCGTGCTCCAAAATGCACACTTATCGTCACACAATTAAGGGCAGCTCCTCTTTTGAGGAAGAAAGCATAGTCAAATGATACTGCCCAGAGGTTTCTATCAACAGGAAAGAGATTCATCCTTTCTCCAGCAATTTCCCAAACAAAAACCTAAAGAGGTACATCAACTATTTTCACTGGTGCTCTGTAATTTCCAGACTTCAGATCAAACACTGGGCGCAAGTGCACAGCAATTTAATGGATTAAGAGGGCTCTTCCCAAACTGAGGATGGCGTCACTTCTCAGGCTCCATTAGGTATTTTCCATTCATTCATTCATTCATT